>KB445807.1:617320-780460 GCA_000320605.2 Gelatoporia subvermispora B
GATCGTCCAGAGATCGCTTCTGGTTGGCCTTGCGTAGGAGGGCTTCTTCGACCGTGTGTTGTGATACGAACCTATATATGTGGACGTCGCGGATCTGACCGATGCGGTGTGCCCTGTCGAGCGCGTAAGATGATCGTAGACGACACGATCTAACGAAACAAATCACCTGTCCTCGCACTGGCGGTCCATCTGCGGGTTGAAATCACTGTCATAGAAGATGACGGTATCTGCGCCTGTCAAACTGAAAACGCGTACGTCAGAAGGTTTGATTAGGACCAGAAGGTGACAACTCACTTGATGCCGACTCCGCCAGAACGCGACGAAGAGATGAAGCAGAAAATGCGAGAGTCGGAATTGAACCTCTCTGTGATATACTGTCGGTCTTCGATCTTCGTCGCACCGTCGAGTCGCAAGTAGAGATACCCGTGGAAGTTCAGGAATGTTTCGAGGATGTCCAGAATGCGGGTCATCTGCGTGAAGATCAGTATTCGGTGACCACCTGCTTTGCGCTCTCTGAGCAGACGCGCAAGTTCTTGCAGCTTGCCGCAATCATACTGCAGTAACGATGGGTCTGGGAAGGCAATCTGTAGCTTCACACTCGCTCGGTGGAGGATAGAGTCAAAGGTTGGGTCTTGCACGGTAGCAACAGTCGCATCCTGAAGACCAGACAGAGCGATCCTGGGCAGATCCCGTGCCACCACAGCAGGCGTCACAAATGCAAATCGATCGATGACATCTGCCGTATCTTCTGAACGTTCGGTATATGACCTAATAGCTGCATGGACGCGATACACAGTATCCATGTAAGACGTTCTGCGGTCGAGATCAGACAGCGGTATGAGCGGGCGGTAGAAGCGCTTCGCAAGGACAATGATCTCGCTGCTGAGCACCGGTAGATGATTGCACCTGAGACGATTGAGGTACCCTATCTGACTCCACCGTGCTATACTAGCAGCACGATGCTGCCATGCGCGATACTTCTTGAATCCCTCGACGGTACGAGTGTCCCGTGGGGGAGGTTCGCCAGGCAGCTCCGTGATTAGAGGTAGATGTGAGGTGCCGTCTAGTAGACGAGTCTCCGTAGCGACAATCCAAGACGTATCATGGCGATGGATGAATCGCAGTCCCAGAATATCGAGGTTTATGAGATCCTCATCGTGAGTCCGCAGAAGATCTCGTCGAATCAACAGTTCTTTGATCTCGTAGTCAGCGATGACAGAGCGTTCCATCGCAAACGAGGTGAGGATAGGGCGAACTTCGAAGAGATCGGGATGGTTGACGACCTTCCTCAGCTGCATCAAGATGTTCGCGATCTTGTGGTACATGCCGGACTGCAGGTCGTAGCGCGTCTCCGCGCGTGCCATGAACTCGTCGTAGAGGAAACGTTGACGCTTCGAGAGGGAGCACATGACGAGATGCTCGAACTTCCGGGGGAGTTCCTTCTCCACATCTCGCTTCAGCCGTCGGAGAAGATATGGGCGCAATACGGTATGAAGCTTTGCCACGCGTTGCTGAGTCTCGTCGTCGATATTGCCCATCTCTATTGCCTTCTCCACGGGATCTGGACGACGGCAATGTTAGTTGACGTTCTTGTAAGTTAACGGGAGCGCGCGCACTTGAGAACCAGTCACCAAATTCCTTCAGATTCGCGAAATTGGTCCCCGACATAAGGAATTGAAGGAGTGCCCACAGTTCAGTCAGGTTGTTCTGGAGAGGCGTCCCGGTGAGCAGTAGTCGACGAAAGGAGCGAAACATAAGTAGCGTATTCCATCGCTGAGATTTGAAGTTCTTGATCATATGCGCTTCGTCTAAGATCATGTAGTACCAGGGCTTTCGCTTGAATACATGGGCGTCCCGACTAGCCAAAGCATAGGATGTCACACAGACATTGAAGTGATACTTGTTGTTCCAGCCTTGCCGCAGCTCCTTTCGGCGTTTGGTTGTCCCGTGGTAACTTAAAATCTTGAACCCTGGTAGGAATTTCTTGAACTCCATCTCCCAGTTGAGCAGCACGCTGGTAGGTACGATGATAAGGTGCGGGCCCCAAATGCCACGATCGCACGCAAGGTGGGCCAGTAAAGCTATAGTCTGAATTGTTTTCCTGCAAACCTGTCAGATAGGGTACATGCGTGAATCCAGAAAACGTACCCTAGACCCATCTCATCAGCCAGTATTGCGTTTAAGTTATTAGTATGTATGCTCGCGAGCCACTCGAGACCAGCTTGTTGATACGGCCGAAGCGTCCCGCGAAGGAGGAATGACGCCTTGACTTTGGACTGCGGGTCCCATTCTACCGGCGCCACAGCGTACGGTCGAAGATAGTGTGGGATCGTCTCGTCCTCTTCGACCTCATCATCTGCGTTTGTCTCCGTTTCCTCTGCAACGCCTTGGAGCCGAACTGCCGAATCTGGCGGAGCGGCGTCCTCTCGAACGCTCGCTTCCTGGCGAGGTGCTTCTTCCACGTCGTCTATCGCCTGGTGATCTTCGACGTCTATGTTGGCTGGACAACCTTGTTCGAGTTTCGGGTTATCCTCGCGGGGTGGAGCAGCAGCGTTGGTAGTCTCGGTGTCATGCAAAGGAGGGAATAGGTCATCTAAAGAGTTCACTGGAGGCGCATCGTCACCAAGAGTGTCGTCTTGCTCAGGGTAATCTGGGTATTGCAGGACAAGTTCGTCTTCAGAGACATCGTCAGGGTATAACAGCTCGTAATTCTCAGTAGATGGAGACTTGGTAAAACCGACGTCAATGTCGAAGAACGAGGCTCCATTAGACGTCTGCATCGCGTGGCTCTGGTCGTCGCTAGGCTCCTGCAGATGATGTTCCGAGCTTCGAGGGGTCAAGAGAGGGGGGGACAGCACCGGAGAAGAGAGCAAGTGAGTGAGATTCTCGCCCTCAGTCGCCGAGATGGAAAAGATCCCTCCATTCACAGACTTCGGATTTCGCACAAGAGAAGTTTCGGGCGGGTCGATCTCCATGATTGAAGGAGATCTGGCAAAAGTAGCATGAGTAGGAGTACTCCGTCCAGACGTCGGTCCAGACATATCTCCTAAGAGAAAGGTAGAATCAACCGCTTCTTCATCAGCGTTGTTATCCGACTCTGCTTCGGAGTCTGATGAGGCATCGTCGCTGTCAGCATCAGTGCTACCTGCATCATCATCGTCAGCGTCGGAGTTGGGTGTGACAGACGCCCAGTGGCGCAGGCTGGTCGCGATGCTGCTCGAGCGACTGCGAGACGCCGCCTTGCTAAGTTCGGCTTGTTGCGCCTCTAGGATCTGACCAGACTGATCAAGGATAGCGTCCAGATGCTCATGCCCACGCCGCCGCTCCTCTTCTTCGCGCTTCAACCGCTGTTGCTCACGGAGGTGCTATGGGCGATGCGCTCAGCAACTCGGCGGATGAGTGAGAAGACTGACTTCACATACATGAATAGCTTTCTTCCACTCCGCTATGACAAGCTTCATCGTCGCCTTTGCCAGCGCTCGCAAGCGCTTCTCTTCCTGGGCTTTAACCTTGTCTTCCTTCGCTGCCTGAACGTCCCAATAAGCGCGGATCTTGCTCGCGATCTGTGCTGCGACGGGTCCGCCGTTATGAGGACGGACAAGATTTGGGGATTCAATCTGCTCGACGATAGCTGCCCAAGCGTCGCGCGCGCGTGGCGTCAACGAACCAAAAGATCCGGAAGCCGTATCCCGGACGGTGAAGTACAATCTGCCTTGCAGCCGAAACGAGTCGACTTTGTCCCAGAACGCAGCATCCTTCCGAGCCTTCTCCTCGAGAGTCTCGATATCAACTTCCTGGCCATCCAGTGTTGTGTAAGATGAGAGAAGAGCGGTCAAAGAGCCATCGTAGCGCGGCGCCGGTGGCTTCTGCTTCGGGTGGGAGAGAGCTGGCTGGGGCTTCCTAACAATAAGTTTGATGCGTTTGTAGGACGGCTTGGCGGTCGATTCCCTGTCTGGACTAGTGTTGAGAGCAGACGAAGACACCTGTTGATGTGTATCTCGCCGGCGACCGAACGAGCGCTTGGATGGAATGGTTGATATCGACTCGGGATGCATGCCTGGATCGTGGTCACCCACGCCAGGTCCGTTTGGGTCCGCGCCGCTATAAGGGATATTTTTGGGCGCCAACTTGCGCTTCTTGGCCGCAGACGTTGCATATGGTAGTCCATTGGGATGCGAAGTCTCCTCCACGGCGCGCTTCTGCCGGCGCCCCCGTGCAGGCGGCGGAGCACTTCCCGTGAGCTCGCCCGCAATGCCATCCAACTCCTCTGACTGCTCGTCATCGACTGCTCGAGCTTTGCCCTTCCCCTTGCGGCTTACGTGTGCGCTCGCCGACTTTGCCTCTGCGACGATCGACCAGAACGGGTTCTCCGGCTCCTCAACGAATTTGGGCTTTCTCCTGGAAGTAGCGGCGGGAGGCGCGGTGATGGACGGTGCTTTCAGAAGCTGGAGACGTTCTGTGTGCGCTCTGCGAGTACGGCGCGAGGGGCCTGCCACGGAGGACGACTGCTCGAGTAGCAGGTCGTGGCGGGCTTGATACTGTGAGGGAGGATGAGAATGTATCAGTACGGCAATAGCAGCTATCCGCACCTCTTGAAAAACAGCCGAGTTATCCTCCTTCGCCGTCTGTCGTGGACGTGAGATTCCTGAGCCGAAAGGACAGCTGCACAGTGGTCTTGCGTACCTTTGGGTCGTACGAGAGCAGCGTAACGAACTTTTCTAAATGAAATGCTTCTCGGACCTGAAGACAGCTGTAGTTGAGCGATGGTGGGGCAGATGGCAAACATACCAGGCTATCATGCGCGGAAAACACACTGTCCAACCGTGCCTTCCTCTCTTCGATCCACGCGGTCCGTACAGTCTCGACACGCTCCTGAGATGGAAAATCACCGTTATTTATATAAGTAACCAGCACCTCTGTTCAGCTGCGCAACATACAGGTGCATCTCCAGCATCCCTCGCACGAACAGCAACACCACGAGGGGCCATCGCGTTTTGTCACGGAGCGCACCTCGAGAGAGGTCGCGAGCGCGTGAGAGTCGGGGTCAAGATGGCAGATCTCGTCAAATACAGCACGGTTTGGCGAGATTCTTGGACAGAGATGGAGCCAGCTCTTCAGAGATCACGAATCTGCGTATGCGAGAGGGTTTGCATGGAGGTGTAGTCGCCGTGAGTGGTCGAGCAGTTTGGGACGCCATTTCGCCGTGACCAGGAGGTTGTTTGGCCGGGACAAACATCCGGCAATTTCTGGGCAGCGCGAACTTGGCACAACTTCATCATAACTTCTCTATGACACCATTGACCTGCTGCCCATCTATCATCTGAAGACACAGCTACGCCTTTTGAGCAGAAACTAAGGATTTTTACGTGCAGGAGGCTCTTAGCATCGCGCTTTCGTCACCACGGTCAACTAGCTTGTCTGGAGCTGTCTCATAGCACGCGGCGGCAAGCGTTGGGGTTGAACAGACTACATGATTCCTATCCTCGGCCAATCCAAGTTGTCTCTCTGTAACTGAGTTATCTCGGTCAGGTTTGCTTACGATACAAGAACTGCTCGCAATATCCTGCACCGCAATGACGTTCGTACCATTGGAACAGTGGCTGGATACAAATTTCTTGTTGTCAGCTATGTCTGGCGCAAGCAGCAACAGAGCCGCAGGCAGAGGCCACCTATGGCAATAATTCTCCAAAAGCGAGCTCCTCGACAGTTACGTTCCAATTGTGCAAAGCAAATTCATAGCGATCCAAGACTGCGACGTAACGTTGTACCAATACACAAGAAGATTTAGCCAGCCATTAAGGTATATGCGGCACCCGCCGTCTAGATGTAGTATCTGTAATCCGGGTTCAGGTCCCCCATTCGTTTCTTTTCGTCAAGTGTAAGTGTGTCATCGGCCTTGTTAGCTCTTCTCCGGTTCTCGAGGGAGACACTGCAGAGATAGACGACGTCGGCGACGATGCCAAGACAGATGAATCCGATGCAGATGCTATAGCCCCGGATGTATTTGGGTGCATCTTTGGCGAGGAAGGAGAAGGTGGCGATGATACCGCCGACTAGCAAAAATTGTCAGTGTGATGCCAGTATAGGCTACTAAGTCGATACGCACTGTTGCCGAAGCCGATCTGCCATGCTGTTCCCACCGCTCTGCGTTGATGGCCGGCCACTGTCCGCCGGGTCAATTTCTATTCCGGAGGTAGGATAAGATAGAACTCACAATTTGTGTTGAACCAGCAAATCACGACGGGCATCGCTGAGTATGTGCCCATCGCCGATAAGAACAGCGCTGCGTACTGAAGGTGGTTGTTGTGGTGTTCCACGAGCAAGATGATGAAGCCAGTGAGGGCGACCGCCGTTGTAATGATCGCGAACATGAACCGGTGACGGAAGTAATCCGACGCGGTTGCGGTGAGCATCGCCAGTGCGAATGCACACGCCCATGGAGGTACGGAGAGCAGCTGTGTGCGGATGTTGCTGTGGCCCAGAGTTTGGATGATTGAGGGCGCGAAGTATGCTAGACGATATTCCAGAGCTTAGCTGTCAGGGCTGAAATGTGATCAAAGGATTGACTCACCGTAGCCGTAGGCAGGCACGATCAGACCGAAGTACATCAATCCGCCCACAATGATCTTGTCTGCGGACGACGTCAATATGAAATCGCATGAAGTAAGACGTTACTACTTACAGTCCTTGAACACTTCCAGAATACTCTTAAATGTCAGCGACTCATGCCGCTTAGAGTGGCCCACGTCCTCGAACAGTCGCGCCTTCACATACTCCTTCTCATCTGCTGACAGCCATGTAGCCTCCTCGGGGAAGTCTGAGATGACAAAGTACAGGGTCGCGGATACGACACATGTCAGGAGGCCCTCTGCCATTTCGTCAGCTAAGCGGGAGGGACTTGAATGACAAGAACACATACCGAGTATGAAAATCCATCGCCAGCCACGAAGACCGTGCATGCCGTCCATCTTGCCAATTGCGCTCGCAAGGAGGCCGCCGAAGCCCCCTGCGAGGGTGGCGGACGAGAAGAAAAACGAGAACCGTTTCTGTGCTTCTGCGCGTTTGTACCACCTATGGCGGGGTCAGACAGCTGTCGCCGAGGCGCAAATTCAAAAGCGAACTCACATGGATATCAGGTAGAAGCATGCTGGGAAAATCCCACTCTCCACGAAACCTGCGAGCAGACTATCAGAAATCACGACAAGGAGATATCGAGTGAGTCATACCCAAGAAAAACCTTGTCGCTACGAGTCCGCTGAAATTCTGCGTGAGACCCTGCAGCACCGTGATGAGGCCGAAGAGAAACATGCAGAATGACACTACGGTCTCATGTCAGGCACGGCAAAGACAGCAGTCAATCAGCTACATACGCCAGACATGGGGCTTGAACCTCTTCAGCAGTATGTTTGATGGGATTTCGAATATCACATAAGGGACGAAACTGAGGTAGGCCCCGAGCGGCGCATCAGCAGGTGTCCAATTACTTTTTTTTGGCAGCAGAAATGAAAAAGACTGACAAGACGACCAACGCGACGTTGTACTGATTCCCACCAAGCTTCAGGTCATCCTTCAGCCCAAATAGCACAGCATTCGATATATTCACGCTGCAGCCTTCGATCAGCAAACGTTATCAGAGTTGGGAAGACACGACACTGACCGATCAAGGAACGCGAGCAAATATAGTACAGTGAGAACGGGCACCACGCGCATGTCGATCTTCCTCATGAGCTTTGCCTCATTGACCTCGGGCAGGCGTGTCCTGTAGTCGTCGAGTATGGCCGTCTCGACGACGTACTTTTCAGCGTCGCCGCCGTCGAGCGCAGTGCCCTTCAGCGAGGCGCTTCTTGAGCGATTGACTGTGCCATCGAAATCAGTGAACACGCCCCAAGAACCCAATGGCAGAGCGACACTTACGATCCTCCGAAGCCATGGGGAACGACTCGGATGCAGCGAAGACCAGGAAGCCTCTCGAGGCCTTTGAAGAGATGATGGGCAAGGAGCTGCTGGCGCCCTCGTCAGTCACCTGCCCATGTCTTCTTCCCTGCCCTGTCGAGTCAATTCATCTGTGACTCGACGTTTGCTGGGACGACATGCAATTCCGCATCGTGGTTGGCTCCCCCAGGCTACTCGCATCACCCGCACTATCGGCTCTTCGCCGGCTCGCTGCATTTGGCTTGGTTGAGCGGGGTAATAGATTGCCGAGTCGATTGCTTGTTCGGTCTAGTCCATTTCAGGCAGCAACTCCAGGCGATCTCCACCTTTCTCTACTCCTCCGCTCATGGCGCATGCAGATTGACCGGAGAAATCGGGTCGCTCTGTCGGAGGATTTACTAGCGTTTAAGCTAACTATCTGACCTCTGACCTCCGACCCTGTCCATTCTTGCGCGCTGACTGTCATCATGCATATGTCGAGCGGGCATTGGTAAGCTGGGCAATGTCACATCTCGCGTAAGTAATACCGGGTGAATCCCCCTATATGAAACCAAGTGCCTGAGTACAATGACGCGATGACAGCGCAAAGGACACGGAGGATGGAACGGTGGTATGATCGTACAGCCAGATGAGGGATGTAGGATACATGATGTACATGAGTGAAACGGCCGTGATGGCGGAGGGAAGTCGGGATACGGATATGAAGACAGGTGTGGCAGAGGTAGGAGGCAGTGGCTCGTGAACGAGGCCAACTCGCTGTAAATGTGACGATCTTCCTCAAATGACATCAGACTGTCGAGTGGGTGAGACGGCGCGATATAGGGCGGTGCAGGTATGAGGTAGTCGGTGGGACTAGGATGTGCCGGAACCGCGAAAAGTGATGATGATCACGAGGACATCGTTGCAGCGGAATCAATTTTATGCAGTACATCTCCGGAAAAGACATACCTCATATCCGAGGGTCGGACTAACTACGTAGTGTAAAGCCCTTCTCAAACTCCTCGAAAGTCTCCCGTCCTAGTACAGCGAACATAACATGTTCGAACGATTTCGCAAATCTGCCCTTCAGAAGCGTTTCCCAGGTCTTCGCGATAACGTCCACCTTGTTCTTGAACACCCCCGTCCCGAAACTGCCCAGGACGAGGTACCTGACCTGATGTCTCTCGAACAAATATAGGATACGGGCCATGCGCTCCATCATAGTCTTCTCAATATTCTGCTCCTGCAGTGCGGGTGAAACGCGGTAGTGTAATGTCTGCTTGACGGCCCCGGCGTTCACAGCCGGACTTGTCAACACGTCAGCATCCAACGGTTCAGCGAAGGTGCCATTATCGTTGCGGAAAATCGTCACTCGGGGCGAATAGACCATTGCATGCGAGTAGTATCCACCCTTGTTGTTGCGCTTGTGAAGGATGTAAAATTCCTGTGCCGTAGGCGTCATGAGGCTGGGGTACAGTGTGGACGATCGCGCAATGGACTCCTCCTGGGCTTGTGCACCGGAGAGAACGCCGCCTCCGGGCTTAGTAGCAGATGCGAAGTTCAGGATGCCGATCGTGGGTACCGCATTCGGCGATGCATCATGGTGGTGGGTTGCGGCAAGTAGGCGTGCGCCCTCGAGGGTAGATATCTCCAGGATAGATATCCGGGGTTGTTCCCATGCCGTTGGAGTAGGAGATGAAGGTGAAGCATTCCAAGAAGACAAGACTGAATCAGGAGGATAGTACTCTGTGTTGCGCTTGCAGTAATTTGTCCGGGTGCTTAGATCGTACACTTGGTCGGAGTCGTCAAGCGTGTATGAGCCGTGTCGGATAGCCTCAAAAGTCTCCTCTCCAATGCGTTTGTGCCGTTCACGAGCCTCGCTCCGTGGAGCACTGCCCTTCGGTGCCTCAGAGGCCGAGAAGGATTAACAGCACTTTCGCGTGAGGCATGAAAGTCCGTTGGCTCACCATACAGTAATACGTTAACTATTTCTGCGCTCCTACAATACCCAAATGTGCACCTCCGAGAACCCTGAAAGTCTTGAGATGTAGAATGGTACAGCGGAAGTAGATCGCGTGCAGACAAGTGCCGAGTCTGTCAAGCAGGCGCCCTGGGCGATCCTGAACAACGGGGCGAACGACGTTCAGCGTCGTCGCACAATCAGTTCATCTTCTTGGCCGTCCGAGTCGCCTCTTATACTATGAATCGAGTGGTTTGCGTCGAGTCAAAGCGATATGAGGTTGACTGCCGGACGCGGGGTCGGGCTCACAAGACTTGGACGAAACAAGCAAAAAGATGTTCGGGACAGCGCCGGACACGCAGCTCGCAGCTGCTGGCGATGAACACGGCTGCTCCTCCCGTTGCACTTCTCCTCTACGGCGCTCGAAACTGATTCTGGGTACTTATACCCCTCCTGCGTGTCTGTTCTGCATCACTATCCAACGGACCGCACTGCTACCGGTGTTAGCCAATCCCATCGGCAGCAATCGTCATCGACGCGCGGAGCGATGTCCTCGCAAGTTGGACGAGGCACTAATGTGCCTCAAGCCAGTCATTCGTCAACTGTCTTTGGATCCTATACCTCTGCTACATCTTCGCTGAGAGGAGCATACACCGACGAGCCAAGCACGCCTACCGGGACTATTACACCGCACACGGCGGAAGAGCGTGCAGCACTCTTGGGAGATGTGGAACCAGCCTATTCAGCGTATGGAACGAATGTACCTCCGAGAAGTATGTCCATAATTTTCGACTGGTTGTGTGTTGTGGTCTGGTGCTCTGGTTCATCTCCCACATCGTTCTTGGGTGGCCATGGAACCATGCCAGCACCCTGTTCGCAGTCAGGTCTAAATTCAGACAGCACGGTGGGCATGCCATCACAATATGTTCAGTATATTGTATGGTGGTTATGGATGACGCTGCGCGTTGAGACAGCTGGGATGATATTCCGACGTACACTTTATGCCGCAGTACGGGCCTAGTACTCATTACAACTTTTCCAGGACCTCCAATCCGCCGGAAGTCCACCTGGGCGCGAGTTAAATATTATGTACCATCAACTGCATGGATACCCGAGTACTCCTTCTCATTGTGCGTCCTATTTTACATCTACGCGAGCGCATCATCACGCTCAATGATTTCCCACCGTAATTTGACAGGTTGGGAGGAGACGTGTTGGCCGGGATTACAGTGGCATGCATGCTTATACCTCAGTCCGTGTCCTATGCGTCTTCGCTGGCGAAGCTGAGCCCAGTTACCGGCCTGGTGCGTCTCTCATCACTGCACGATGTTCTGTGCCCATTGACCATTCGCCCAGTTCTCCGCAGCGATCCCGGGATTGGTATATGCGTTGCTGGGGACGTCCCGTCAGCTGAATGTCGCACCAGAGGCGTCTCTCTCGCTTCTCGTCGGGCAGGCAGTCGAAGAAATCCTACACTCGGACCCGCATTCGCACCCGCACACACATCCGCTCGACCCCGAGCTCGTAAAGCTCGCGGTAGCCACCATCATTACATTCCAAGTGCGTGTCTCCACAGTAGCTATCCGACAGGCGCGCTCACCTGGCGTCAGGTTGGCCTGATCAGCTTCTTGTTGGGCATCTTTCGCCTTGGCTTTCTCGATGTTGTACTCAGCCGCGCGCTGTTGCGTGGGTTCGTCACCGCGGTCGCGGTGGTCATCATGATGTACGCAGACACGCTCTCACCTTGCTAAGCACTGCCGCTCACATTTTGCGCCCAGTGAGCAACTGATTCCCATGTTTGGGCTCACGGAGCTGCAAAGTCATTACCAACTACATTCGACGCTCGACAAAACCGTGTTCCTACTCGAGCATGTCTGGACACACGCGCACCGCCTGACGACCGTCGTCAGCTTCGGCGCGCTCGCGGTCCTGCTATTCTTCAGGTTCTTCAAGCGGGTGTGTAGGAAGTATTGGTTTATTTACAGACTGCCTGAGGTGTTCATCGTGGTCGTCTGCTCGACAAGTAAGCTGTATGATTGAGGAATGAAACGGCGCCACTGGGATTAACACACGGAAAGTCTTGTCTGATAGGTTTGGCTGGGCACAGGAAGGCGTGGACATATTAGGAGCAGTCCCGATCAACACCGGCCCCTCGCTTGTCCAGTTCCCCATTCGCAATTTTACATTGCATTTCCTTCGTCGGACGACATCCACAGCGGTGTGCGTTTGCGGTCTCTGTCTTTACGAATATGGTAGTATTGATGAACTATTGATCACAGATTGATATCTATCATTGGGTTCCTCGACAGCATTGTGGCCGCGAAGCAGAATGCGACTCGCTTTGGCTACAGCGTCAGTCCGAACCGTGAACTGGTGGCGTTGGGTGCCAGCAATATTGCGGCGTCGTTTGTGCCAGGGACCCTACCGGCGTATGGATCCATTACTAGGTCTAGGATGAACGGCGATCTCGGTGGGCGCACCCAGATGGCGTCTATCGTGTGTTCGACAGTCGTTATCATGGCCATCGTATTCCTCCTACCTTGGTTGTACTATCTCCCAAAATGTGTACTCGCGGCGATGTGAGTATTGGATATGATCCTGCGCCAATATAGCTTGGTGAACTGACTAAAGCTTGTCAGCATCTGCCTCATTGTGTTCTCCTTGATCGAGGAATTGCCTCACGACCTGAAGTTCTATTGGAAGTAAGTAGCATCTGTTTGTTCCCATGAGTTCTACTGAGAGGACCTGTGATCAGGATGCGAAGTTGGATTGACCTCCTTTTGATGTCCCTGACGTTCATCTTCACCATCGTCTGGAACGTCGAGGTTGGCGTCGCAGTCAGCCTCGTGATTTCTCTCCTTCTGGTAGTCCATCGGTCTTCCAAAACACGTTTGACTATTTTGGTGAGCTTCTGTGGCACTGAGACATGTGGAGAGTCACTAATATGTCTGTGATTCTAAGGGCCGTATCCCGGGGACCAATCGGTGGAAACCAATCGATGAAGAACCTGAAGCCCAGGAAGACGTCGCGGGGGTGTTGATTGTCCGCATCCGCGAGAACCTTGACTTCGGTATGTCGCCAAGCGATGTGTCCGCATGACTTATTGACCATCCGACAGCGAATGCGGCGCAGCTCAAAGGTGAAGGACATGAAACATGTGGTGGGACTGTGTTTGACACTCGTTCTAGAACGCCTGCGCAGATTAGAGCTATATGGGCATAGCAAGCACCATCCGTCCGACGAGCCCCTACGGCAGCACGCTAGTGTCCTCATCTTCCATCTTGCCGACGTGGATACCATCGATGCTTCGTGCGTCCAGCCTCTTCCCAATATCTCCTTGACCTAACGACCGTCCGCAGAGCCGTGCAGATCTTTTATGAGCTCATGGAGACGTATAAGGTTTGTATACCACTTTTGATATCCGTTGCTGATGAAGCCAGGATAACACATTTCCTTTTAGACCCGCGGTGTCGGTCTGTACATCGCGCATTTGAAGCCCGTCCCGCACGACCAGTTCGAGCGGGCAGGTGTCGTCGACCTGTTGGGGGAGCGTGTATTCTGCAAGGACGTGGCCAGTGCCATGGGCTTGGCTGAGCAGGCTATGCGCGAGCGGTAGAGCCGTAGAGCCGTAGAGCCGAGAGGCCTGACGGCGCCGCTGCGCCGCCCAATCCGTTTGATCGGTCCCACCACTTCACGACTCTTGACGATTGATAGATGCGAGCTACACATGCGCTATGATCTCATCTCTACCACCCAGTATACCGTATGTCGATGATAATTGCAATTGAGGGTGATATAGTGTGCTCTGTCCTTACGTTTCCGACGATCCCGCTGATATAGGAATACGGAACCTAGGGAACAACCATCGGGCGCGGTTTTGGGAATATTAACATCGAATTCCGTAGAAAGCATTCCGTTTCCTGAATGACTGAAACGCCTCGATGTTATGTTGCCCATGCATTGGGACAGCGGTGTACACTCATTTCCACAAGGCTACTCGGATACTCCTGTTCCATGTTGACTCTTGAATGATGTAGGATTAATGTACATAGGGCGCCCAGATCTCGGGAGAGGCTGTATGTATGCCTGATGCTGATGGGCGTCTATGTTCCAAATGGGCGCCAAATTCTGCGCGAGACTTGCTCTGTTCCTGCTCAGGTCTACCATCACTGTCGATTCTAATGTCGGTAAGATATGTACCTGCTGCCAGATTGCAGCGCATTCATCCGTCAAGTCCATTGCCACCTGCCTTTACAAGCCTGTATAGAATGTTCCTCCGCGCGACGTCTGCCTCCGTGTTGTACCACCGACCCGCGGTACGGCGACTACGGAGATTGTGGAGACCGACATTTGAGGGTGCAGTGCGAGTTATACGCGAATTGGAGGTTTCAGAGCTTCCTGAGACAGAACATAAACAATTGCAAGATTGGTATTCTGTCTGGGAACAGCGAAGTGAGCAAAACACATTCTTCCGGAGCTTTGCGGTGGTATCTGACGGGGCGATGCAGTCGACAACACGCTGTCGCTGCTGTGCACATCCGCGGAGTCGCGTGGGCTTCCGCATAATCTGACGAAAAACCTGCAACAGCTACTTTATCATCACGACGCTTACCAGACATCCAGGGCCGGTCTTCCACGCACAAGCTGGAATCCTCAGCTTTCTCCGGATTCCTCGGAATATAAGCCTCTGTCTGGTGCAAAAGCAGAAGCATATATGAAGCAACGTCAATTTCGTGAACGTGCCTGGGGTGCTCTTGGCGAGGCTATCCTCATGGCTGAAGGAAGGCAAGGCATATCACTTGGAAGGCTCAGGCGCAGGCGCAAATGAGAGTCGTGACACTGCCTGTGGACGAAGCGGCAAGTCTTGTCCTCCGCCGCGCCAGTGGAAAGCTCATCAAACCGCTAATCAGGTCTGTTGCATGGTACAATCGTGAAATGCCGCAGGGCAACCGGTACATCTCGGTTCATGTCGTGCGTGGAAGAATCCCGCGAATGCTATGATATCATGCAGATAACTGCATGAGGGAATCGGTACGGGCTCGAAGCTCTGGAAGCATCTGTCCTCCCGTGGGGAAAGTAAACATCGGGATCAAGGCCTCGGCGTGACCGGCTGTCTTTGCGGTCGCCAAATATGGCATGCATGTGCCACCAGCTGCTGGGGTAGCCGCCCTGTCCAACGGAAACAGCGAGCATCCTGCGCAACTATCAATCACGACGAATCAAAGGAGGAGCGGCTTCCGAGTGTCAATATGACGCGACGTGCGAGCCATCACGTGCATGCGGTATCAGAGTTGTAGTACGGTGGATCCCAGGTACAAAGCAGCGAGGAGGGCTGGTCCATGCATCAGTCGCTTTGTGGTTACAGCCAAGAAGCAAAGCTCGATGTTGATACCATCCTGCAACTGGCCACAACTCGGGCTGCCACAACTCTCCTGAGGCACGGTATAGAGCACTTTCCGGTTGCGACTTCTGTCCATCATCTGTCAACATCACTTCGGAGCTGTGCAAGTTATCGAAGTACCACTTCTAAAGACCACCGAGCAACAGCGCCTCTTCCTCGCCCCCCTTTCATTCTCTTTCACCTTCACCTTCTTTTATTATATTCCTTTCTTTATATTACCCCCTCTTTCGTCTTCTACCCGCAATGGCTCCCGCTGCTCACCGCCGTCGCTTCGAGAATTCGCTAGACTTGACCGCTGCGCGGCCCGAATTCGGCGTGGAACTTATTGCGCCGTCTGGCACGGATAATGCCTGGAGCATCGACTCACCAACACTTGGCTGGATCATAGATGCCCCCTCGCTTTCTCCAGTTGCAGGCCCTTCCTCATCCTCTGCATGTACGCGCGGCTCAAGTTCCCTCCGCGCGTCATCCACGATGGCTGCCATGCGCGTCCCGTCGATTCCCACCACACCCGCACATGTCAAGAAGACGCGGCGGCGTGCGCTCATAAGCGGCGTTCACCTCGTTCTACCGCGGACGCCGCTTCCACCGCCTACACCCGGAGGTGGCCCTCACACTGCCCTCACGTTTACTGCAGAGTGGGATGCGTCGCAGCACGAGTTCTTCTTCACTCCGCTCTGCGAGAGTGCGCCGAAGAGTTCGTGCTCGCCTGGGCCCTCTGCTACGACAAGCACGACCGCGATCATGACAAGCCCTGTCCCCTTTGACGTAGACGAAGCAGATTATTTTGAGGACCCTCGCCGCAGCTTGAGCCCTGCAGTCCCCCGCTCTGCACCGATCACCAAGCGCTTCAAGGCGCTCAGTCCATGCTCTGCACGACCAATCCCACGTTCCGCGTCGCCCAGTTCTGGCTCGGTCTCATCGTCGTCGAGCAAGTCCAGCAACACTTCCCATGAGCCATCATCTCCTTCCTCCCCTCCCACAACCGCACCTACCTCCTTCGTCGACGATCTTGAGAAGTCAAAGGCCTACGGCACATTATTCACGTCCCAGATGTCTGCTTCCCTTCTCGTTGCAGACATGCGTCGGACTATTGGCGACAACTTGGAGGATGCTTTCGACGCCTCGTGTTTGGACGGAGTAGACGAAGACGTGCTCAGCAGTCCATGGCTTGCCTTCCACAAGCAATGCTACGAGACAACATTCGAGCACTGCGGGACGAGCCCGACGACACAAGCTGCGGTGCTGCAGGACATCGACATTACTGTGGCCTGTAGCCAACTGCCTGAGTGGCTAGACAAGCCATTGCCAGACGCGCCAATCGATCCGATAGATGACGACACTATAGAGGTGCGTCTCATGTTCCCCCGCAACCGCGGCTTGTCTGACATCAGTCCTTCATTCCCAGGTCGACCGGGGAGCCGTGCGCTCGTTCTTCCTCGCAGAAGCCGACCCTGTACCCCTGCGCAAGCGCCACATGCTGCTGTTCCGGCTTCCTGTGGGGAAATTGTTCGCTCGGTAGAGACAGTGAACTCCTCATCACGATGGCAGCGGTGGTTGGCATGGCCGCACGCAGCCATCAACGAAGCATCACGTACTCTTCAGTTGGACATCCATGCTCAAGGACTTTTCTCTAAGTTATCATCACACGTAAACATTTCTTGGGGCATTTTCGTTCGCTCGCGCTTGTCTCGCTCACATCACTTGTTGTACAGTACGCCTAGTGGCTTCTCGCACATCGTTTACATTGCTGGCTCATAGCAATGACTTCGCTCTTAACGAGCCCATTTATGACTCTCTTGTCTGATGTCTGAGATCATCGAGACTGCGGTTCATCGCGGATCTTTGTTCCAGAATAACTCATCGCCTCTTGATAAATTCCGGCGCTCTTCATCTCGCGTAAATGTTGCTGCTGCAAGGGAAAGTATGTTGAATCGTTCAGGTCTAAAGCAGACAGAAGTCTTTCCGGCTCCTGCAGTCCACAGCAAAGTATATTATCGTGTTAGGACATGCCAAAAGGTAGGTCTCATGCGGAACAAGGTCGTCGTGAATCAGTCAAAATCAGATAGAATCACATCTGTTATAGTTGAGACCACTCTTCAGTTACTCCTGGGAAAGCATGGAAGACATGCAGATAGGAAGATCTATTGGAAGCATCGTTCGACATCAAATTATAGAGGGGGACATCTTGGAAGCCCAGCGAGATTGGCCAAGGCTTGATAATTGGACTTGGAGCCTTGCAAATTCGGAAACACCTTGGAATAAGACCCGATAACAGACAGATAGTCCAGCCCGTAATGAAGATGGAAAAGTCAAAATCTAATCGAGTGTAGAATGCTACGTACACGCCCCCGTATCGAGACAACATGCTTTTCTGAAAGAACCAGGGCGCCAGAGCAAACATGAATATATATTGCGCGCCCATCCACAAAATACACGATGTGATCAACGGTCCGAGACGATACCATATGCATATAGCCCCGCGGGCTTCAAGCAAGAATAACTGAGACGATGATGAGAGACGGTCGTAGAGAGGAGGGATTGAGCAGCATTGTCGGACGATGATCGTACAATCGAGGAAGCATACAGTCGGAGAGTTCAACACGTGTGTGGCACACTCGTACACAGCTACGCAGACACTGTGTGTCAGCCCCGGCTCAGCTCTAATAAACAGGAATTTGCACTTACCAGAAGCCATATAACCGCCCACCAGCACTCGTACATTCACTTCAGCTTCCTTCTCTTCTCACCGCACCCGTCCCACGTACGGCCCGTACGCAGTTGCAGGCGCACCCCACGCGGCCGTCGGCTGGACGTACACCGGCGCCGCATACTGCGGGTACGCGTACGCATACGGGTAGTACACTGGGACGACCGCGGGCCCGTGCGAGACGAGCGGATTCGTGGGCAGGAGCGCGCTCGCCTGGCTCAGCTGCGAGCTCACGCTACTCGCCGCGCGCTTGTGGCCACGCCCCGACCGTGAGGCTGCAGGGGCAGGCGCCGGCGCGGGGGCGATCCACCCCTCGTCGTTGGCGGCGGATGTGGACGTCACGCTCGTGATCCAGCCGTCGATCTCCGTCAGTAGCACCGACTTGCGCTCTGCCTCCTGCGCCGCGGCCTCTGCTGCCTCTGTGTCCTCGGGGAGCGTCGACGACCGGCGCGGCTCGCCCCTCTTCCCGCGTGGACGGGATGACTTGCGCAGGCGGTCCACGAGCTCGCGCGTCTTGGAAGTGTGCCGCGGCCGTGGAGCTGCGAGGAACGCCGGGAGGCGCCCGGAGGAGGGTCGTGAGTTGGAGTTGGACGACGCGGGCGGCGGGGGTGGTGAGACGATGTAGAACCCGTGCTCGTCCTTCGTCAGCGGCGGCGGGAGCGAGCGAGCGTTACCGCGCGGGGCCGGAGAGTCAGAGAGCGGCGGATTCAGCGTCGGGAAGGTGAATTCTTGCGGTGGCGACGCCTTGCGCGAGCTCGATCCGTTCGCCGGGGATGACGAGCTCGATGCCGATAGAGGGGGCGATGCGCCCATCGCGGGTGGTTGTGCCCCCGGTGTGAAGCTGAGCGCGGAGGCGTTGAGTGGCTTTGACGGGAGAGGCGCGAAGACGCCGTGCGTGGCATCGGCGTCGTCGTTGTGCACTGCGTGGGCGTACGACTTCTTCGACACCTTGGGCGTGGCAGGGAGGGGATCAGACTCGACAGACAGCTCCGAGTCTGTCAGATCCAGCTCGGGAGAGGTTGGTGTGCTGGTGTGCGATGCAGATGATGCGGCGGCGAGGCGGTTCAGGGCGTCCGATCCAAAGAGCTCCCGTACCTGGTGGTCCCACTTCTCCTTCCCCAGGGTCCTGCTCTCCTCCTGCTTGTCGTCGATGAACAAAGGGGCCCTCACTTTGGCTGGGAATAGCGGCTCCTCAAGATCGACCAGCGAACGGATGCATACATCCAGCTCGTACTGCCTGATCACTTCCTCTGCTGCTTGGACTCCCGCAAGTTCGCTGTTCAACTCGATTTCCTGCACATGCGCCTCCGGAATCTCCAATCGCACCCATCGTCTTGTCCGGTGCAGTAGATCATGATAATGCGGCGGCCGTGGATGCGACGTCGGGCTCTCTTCCCGCTCTTTGGACTTGCTCTGCGTTCGTGGCGGCCAAGTCCATGAGATAGAGCGAAACGATGTCCTCCACCAGTCGTGAGAGACGATAAGCCAGTCTGTTTCAATGTCGACGGCCGCCATAGAGGTTGTTACAAGAAAGACGAGTCAGGGGTTCCACTCCTGTGGAGACCAGTTGTGGCAACTCGTCAGCACAAAGGAGAGGACGGTTATCGTGTTCAATCGCACATGCGCCGGTTGGAAATGCGATTTCGCAGGGTGAAAGAGGTTCGAGAAGACGGCGTGCAAGGCGTCGTGGACGTTCGTGGTCAAGATCAATTCGCGGCGTGGCAACCGCCCAGCCACACTTTCAGGCTGCCCATTGTTCACTCACAGCTTTGATTTTACAACAGATTACTAGTCGACATACAGCAAATGGGATATCTACGTATACATGTCGTACAGGTGACCTATACCAGTCAGTCATTCGTCCCGACTCCCCCTCGCGCGGCGGCATATCCGATTGAGGTGATTACTCACGGCGCCAGGCTACTTTGCCGGAGGATCCTCGAGGCGGCAAGGCGAATCTCGTGGCAGCGCAGAGGCAGCGCTCGGAGCTCCGAGCAGAGTACCCAGAATAGCCGATGAATTTGAAGACTCGAGCGAACTGTTTCCGGCGGTTGCGTCCTCGGTGGCGGCCTCATCGTCGTCTAGCTGCATAGCGGCAAGCAAACTGACCTCGTCCGACTTGGACTGTCGATACTTGTGGCACAGCTTCCTGAAGTCGTCGTCCGGATTGCCAGGGGCCGAGCGCAGGTGGTCCACCAAGAGATTTGTGAACTGATAGGTCATGCACAAGTTTGAACGGATGTCAATTGTCAATCCTGGGACATCAAACATTGCGTCCATGACGTACCGGAGATACGGGCGGCTCTTCGATGTATAGGCTGTGAACAATGTCTCTCTTCTTGGCTGGAGCTGGCCGGCGGATCCTCGATGGGGAATTTGTCGGAGAGACGGTTGTCTGTACCTCCTCTTCGTCGGAGGTTGATACATCACCAAATGCGGTGAGTATATGCTCGTCGTTCCGAGCGATCTTTGCGGCAGCGTCCGGTGTTTCTTCCGTGGTCGGCGAGTCGAGCCACGATCGTCTGACTCGCGTGGTATGGGAGGTTAGTGATATTCTCTTGAGAGCAAACACATATCAATAATCGCACAGCTATGAGGAGCGATACGTAATCACTCACTCGGGATATGGACATCGTTATGATGGAGTGGGATGAGACGTATTTGGACAAGGAGTCGAAAGCAGGTGCCGAATAAATACTTCCTTCAAGGCCGGCTGTGGCCCTCTGTGGCCCATCAATTGAGATAGCCGGCCTAGTGGTGCTTTGGCCTGTATTCCACATCCTAGAATGATGCCACAATGCTTGTTGAAACCTTCGAGGAAACTCAAGCCCTAAGACTTCGTGTTAGAGAATGGACTGGTTCTGGCGCCACTGGTTCTGTTTCAGCCATGTATGTTCTTTTCATCCTGGCTGCACTTCAAATGATTTCAAACGCGAATTTGTGAACGAGTAGCCCAGCCACATTGACGAGGTCGTAGACGGTAGCCGAGATGATCACCATGAATGTTTTGTGAAGTTGTGCAGGCGCCCGCTACGCGCTATCTGAATCATGTGATCTGAGCCTCTTCTCACGTGACTCTGCGGGCTCCAGGGAAGCTTTGCGAGTGGCTTGCGACCATGAGTGTGCACTGTGCAGCAATGTGTTGTCCCTCTCATTATCCCTGGAAAACAAATTCACGATATGTTCTCTAGATCTGAGGTAGTTGTTATGGCACCCCTCAGAATCCGATCTCAGGCAGCGCATTTCCTTCAGCTGTCCAGGGACTCTCTGTCACGGATTCATGCAGTCGGCTGTCTTTGGAGAAACCTTGCTGTGCGTTTTCAAATTTCACTTGCATGGCGTTGAAGTTTAGATTTAATGTGGCTTTGATGAAAGGGCTTCTATGGGAGGTAGAGCAGGGCATGCGCAGCGTCCCCTGAGCCTAGTTTTGTATTCAGTTAGTCCACTTTGCTGCTGCACGTCTCTCGAGACCCCTCGGGATTTCCGTTATGTTACCATCGCCTCACGGCACTCGAGATTCACTTGGTATCCTGACTCGTGACGACTTGCACACATTCGAGAACGCCTCGCAAGTCGTCCAGGAACCCTGGCCTAGCTACTCTAACCCGTTCGGGACCTCTGGGGACGTCATCGTCTCCAGGCCTCAATGATGATTTGACTAGATAGGTTGAACGCTGTCCCAGAACCGGACGACCTCGGTGTTCATGACGACTCAACTTCCTATGTTCTAATGCGATGATCTGACAATCCATGGGAGCTTACAACCACCCAGGAGCTGAGCCCCGCGGACATCTGCCTTCATATCGAGATTCGTCACTGCAGTTTGTTGTATCCGAAGTGCGAAGATATGCTCTCGCTTGGTGAGCCGCGCGTCTTAGACATCTCGGAAGGGCTTTGCATCCGACTCCCTTAAATCTACCTATAGCCTTACCAGACTATGACACTGCACCATCGTCGACTTCATGTTGTCGCCCCCGGCCTGTTGCGCCATATGGCCATGGGACATGCCTGTATATCCTGCGCTTGGGGAGATTCACTTCAAAGCTACACAGGACTCAGAACCCGAAGGAAACCATTCGGGCGCGAGTTTCAGGAGTAGTCCGGAAAGGAGCTTCAGGGCTGTTACCGCAATAGTCAAACATTCTGGCGAACATCGGTATGGCGTCGAAAGTTCCTCGCAATGCTTGCAGCGTCCGACGCGCACGCCATCTACTCACCATCGCCATCTCGAATCGAGAGCCTCAATGCTATCGTGGATCGCGAAACACTTTACCGCGTATTCCATCTGATCCCGCGGCTGCATGCTCTGCAATCGCTACCCATCCCTCCGCTCCTACTATCGTTCTTCTGCTGACCGTGTCTGCGCTTCTTTGACTCTGCATTAACCTGATGCTACATCAACTTAATATATTCATGTGGGAGGAATGTCTCGGTTTGACGACATTTGGTCAGCACGAACGCCCAATACAAGTCTACGATTTGCACCCAAACGCGCCATATTCCCGCCAAAACGGGAGATCCAGCGCCATTCGTACCCAACGCGCGGCGAGGGCGGATCAACTCATGGAACTACGAGATAGCGATATTATAGATATTCGCCATGTCATGTATGACCCAGAGACATAGAGCGACTCATAATTCATGACGCCATTGCGGCGGTAGATGAGGATCGCAGGCCAAGGCCACGTCGGACGCGACACATCCAACACTGCTTTGATACCGGACATCTTGACCAGATCGCAGTGTCCCGCCTTCCTCCTCCAGCGCGCTACGCGCGAGGCCATCCAGTTCCTTATCTCCGCAACCACCATCGCCGCATATGTTGTCATCGCCTTTGCCGTGGACGTCCTATATCGGGCCCGGGGCGAGCCACAGAGCAGGTTAACAGTTCTCATTCCTGGGTGACGGAGCGCCTGCAGTATATCTCGCTGAAATTCAGCGCCTGTCAACATATGGTGCGACGTGGGGACTCGTATATCTTGTTAGACACTGTGATTAGACATGATACGTGTATACTTTAAGCTACAGCACTAGCTTCACACGCGACAAAGTGTGCGGGGGCGTGGGTGGATAAATGGTGGGAGGGATAAGATGATTAGGACGATATTTGGAATAGTGCGGTAGAGGCCGAGCAGATCGAAAGAATACAAGAGGATGTAGATGGAGGAGCCGTCGACGACCGGGTCAGTAATGAGACATACAACAAATGTGATCTAATGTACGGAGAACGAAGGGGGATCATATACGATTCAAAAATCATGACCCTGTGAAGGCCGATCGGAACCCCGCGAACGCGCGGAGGACGCCACTGCGCACATGGTGCTCGCTTCTGCGGCGGGTCGGGAACGAACCCACCCCGTCTGCGGCCCCTGGTCTTTGCATCACGGGCAAGCAGCAGAGAACACCTTGTGCCCCGAGAGTCGTCTTCTCAATTTCTATCGCGGGAGGGGCCGAGGGCAACTACATAGCATGTAATCAGCAAGCGGGAGATTCAAAATCAGGCAGATACATACAAACGAGACGTGCAGGGCCTCGTTCTCGGGGTGATGCGACCATAAGGGCTCGTCGACGTCGACGTGATGCAGGGTGCATACGGTTCGTTTCGGACGGCGAGGAGACGCAGCGTTCGCCTGCGCCGCGATCATGGGCTTCAGCTCGGGATCGAGGACGGAATCGCAGTCGGATTCGGATTCGGAGTCGGAGGTCTCCACAGATTCCACATGATGGCGCAGCGTCTCCAAGGACTTAGCATCGCTACATGTAGAGGCCCCAGGAGAGCATGGACCGCCAATATCCCCGTGAATGGCTTGCGAATAGCATAACTCCGCGAAGGCCTCGTGAGGGGTCTGGATCAACTGCTCATCAAGAGCGGCGAGGCCTGAGAAGTCAATCGCGACATCGATATGGTCCCGCAGGCGAATACTGAAGCGGCTTCTGCGCGAGTCTTCGTGTGGCTGAAGCGAGCAAGGGCATGTGTCTGGCCACGGGCAGGAGTACGAGAACGGCGCAGCGCACGGGAGTGCGATGTCGGTGACTTCAGGGGGATATGGAAGTGATAGCAGAGTACAGCGCGGGTCGTGGTCGTGCAGCGTCGCATCATCAGCGTCAACGTCGTCGCGGGCGTCATCCTCAGGCTCTGCAACGCCAGCGTCGTCTTCGTCGTCGAGCCACCCGGAGCAGCCCTGCGCTGCAGCCGCAGCCCGTGCCTGGCTCTCGTGCATGCTCCAGCGCATGGCCGTGGCGTATCCCAGCGCCGTCAGATCGGGAACGATGGGCATGTCGGGGGGCGGGGTGGGCGAGTAGGGCGGGGCAGCTTCGTCGGCACAGACCCAGTCTGGGATCAGCTGAATTGGGGGGAAGAAAATGGGTACGCTGCATTATAACTGGAATCTCGAATGGATGGAATACCTCTTCGGAAAGCGCAGAAGGAAGGCGCGGTACCATCGTCATCAACCGTCGTCAAAGTTCCGAGATGCTGACGACGCGGTCCAGATAACGACAATCGACGGTTCGTCGTTGCGGCGCAGTGGCAGCGGAGGTCGTCCCTCTCTTCGTTCCCTAGAAGACTGCAAAGCTATGTCGTGATAACTCCTTGGTACAGACGTCAGGTATCGTACCTTAGGGGCTTTCGTGCGTCAGACAATGATAGGAGCCGGGCTGACCGGACTTCAAATAGCAAGTGTTCCTCGCAGCTCAGGTTGCAGCTACGGTTTGCAGCATTCGAGGGAGGAGGAAGGGGAGAGACAGGATGGATTATAGAATCGTAATAGAGAGTTGATCGCGCCTCCGGGGTATCGGAGCCGCATGGTGCTTTTTGTTTCGCGCTCTAATTGTGAGCGGTGAAGACAACCAAGGCGATACGCCCGTGCTTCAGCGGCTCAGCCACATCCCATCTTGGCGCCAAAGATGAGATTAGATATGGCCCGCCTGTCGTTGCTGGATTCTGCCAGGAGGTGATTGAAGCTGTCCCAGCCGACATTATCGAGTGCGATATGAGGCAGAAGAGGACGAACAAATTCCGTTCATTTGTATATCATAGCTAACGGAACAGTTGCGCTCTGTTGCTGGGTTTTGCCCTCATGGGAATTAATTTTCGATATTTGCTGTGGCCGTGCATCGCAATCATACTTGGGCGCGACGAACTTGCGAATCATGAATAGTTTAGGAAGTCGCCCTCGATGGCTTATCGCACAAAATCATTTTGACGCTGTGTTTCCTTTACAACGCTCGTCCCGGGATGTTGTGAGAGGCATTGGTACATCATGGTATAATGATGACCAACGCGAGATAGGCGCATGCTGTAGTGCTAACATAGTAAATGGCTGAGCTCCCTCGGGGTCGCTCGGGACCACAGATTCTCAGCTACAATATATGTATGGTTTGCTTCCTTGTACTGTATGACATCTCATATTTGTTCGGGAACTGCATGTGGCTTTCCAAGATCGGAGATCACTAAACCAGTTCGTGAATGTTAACCGGAAAGCAAAGGCACCATAACATAACACGCTTCGAGATTCTGCACGAGATGTTCCACTGTTTTTCTCTACAGGAGATTTCGATATAACAACCTTGCATGCGCTTTCGACTCCTCGTAGGCCGAACGGGACATTTTGCAATAGCATTCCAAGTTATAATCCTCCGGGTCCCAAAGCCATCTTTCCCCCAAAAAACCGGGAATATTTAATCTGTCATTTTTACTACAGAATCCCATGATGGAAAAAAAGTCCGCAGGATTGCACGACGATGAATTCGGCCCGTCGCCGTGAACCGTGAACATCGGTGATCTCGCCTCAGCAGGAAGCCTAAGCGCTAATCAAGATAAGATAAAGATGTAACTAGATCTGGCGAGGCCCTCCGAGGGCTTCCATCGCAGGCACGCGCTACATAATCAACGACTCTTCGACTCAACGTTCTGCTCAGTTTCAATTCCTCGTCCACTTTCCTGCAGGAATGGCAATACGTATTCGTGGCATGTCTCTCTATGACATTGCGCACAGAGGAGCTGCCTATTCACTTGTCGGTCTCTTTGCTTGGGGAGTGGTTATGATCGGAGTCGTCCACCGGGATAACATGCGCAGAGGCGAAGGTGCGGTGCCGCAATCGTGTATCATTTGAACTCTCTAACCTGTTTAAATATAACTTCTAGAGGTAAGGTGATACTCCTGAGGTTGAAGTTATCTGATACGAGCAATGTCGGGGAAGGCATGGGCGCAACATCAAGCTATGCTTGCCAACGCAAAACAGGTGCGCCGCTTCGCCCCACAGTGTCATGCTTTTACTCAAATCCAGCCCTGTGGCCAAGTAGGAGGAGGAAAACGCGCTTGCGCTTGCACAGAGCGCTCAGAGCATCTTGGACAACCGGAGAAACTCATGAGGCTATGGTTTGTCATCTGTTTTGTTTCATAGTGAGGTCATAAGTGACTGAACAGTGTCCGGTACAGCCTTATTCAGCGCCTTATTTCTGTGGTCCTTGTATTACGAATGCAGCTGCATGAGATCGCACATCGTCTGTATGGTACATGAAGGCTGAGAATCGTTTGGTTTCTTACCTTCTGCGGCCTTCCGCCCGAAGGTGATAACACCGTATAGGTATGTCTGTCATGTCAACTGACGCACAGAATGCTCAGCAATCTTACTATTTCCCATTCGCGTTACCCGATAGGTCTGATCTTCGCATATCTAACCCTCACCTCACAACACTGTGCGTCCTTACAACTTTACGATCGCATGTTCGCATTGGCCTCTTTCCCTACTGTCTCGGAAGGTGCAATACAAAACCGTCCACCTGAGAATTACTGCTCATACCTCATTGTCTGCTCCATTCCTTCTCTGACTTCGCCGTACACGTTGCGGTTAAGATCCATCCGGATGCAAATCCAGACCAAGCACCATTCCACACACTAGAACCCTCTCATTCTTTCAGCAGGCTCCGTCAATACCATATTCCTTCGAAGACTGACTGAAGCTGACTGAAGGCGGGTCCATTTAGCTCGTTCTCATCCGCTCAGTTTCGATTGGAAAGTGGTTCTATGCCAAGAGCCAGGCACGAAGTAAAATCCATGATCTTTATGTACCAACTCAGTGTTGCCCTATCCGAGCGCCAAAGCTAGTCAGCTCAGCCGAGCGGTGTCCAAAGCAAATTCAGTACATGCTTTGTACACCACCGTACGTAGCGCTCGTTTGACGCTTGCTGCGCTGGAGCCGAGCGCAACGTGCCCGCCTTGCTTTTGATCTCAGCGAATACGGACGTACACCCGCGGGCAGCACAGACATGCGTGCTACACGTGTATCTATTGTTCCTCTAGCGATCTCTGCTTCAAAAGGCGCAGCAACGCTCCCATCTCATCACTGCTGCTGACCACCGCCCACCTCCCAAAATGTACTCGAGCTTGTCCTCCGAAGGAGTGACACCCGTGAAAATCAAGAACCATCCCGTTTACTTCTTGACTGGTGGTGATGTTCACTTTCAAGTGAGTGATCGCTGCTGATTTGCATGCTACTGCTGATCGATCGTCGGTACACAGGTGAAGAACTACAGGTTCCGCATTCACCGCTATTTCTTTGAGCGCGAGTCGGCCTTCTGGAGGGAGAGACTCGCGAGCCCGACTTCAGCTGGACAGAGCCCGAAAGGATCGCTCGACAATCCGTTCATTTTGGAGGATGTTCATCCTGATGACTTCTCCCGCTTTCTCTGGGTATTCTACAATCCGTAAGTTCTCAGCGTATCGGCCCCGTATAGCCATTAACGGCAGACATGCATAGCCAATACTCGATCTACGACGCAACAGTCGAGGACTGGACGGCGGTCTTGAAGTTGGCATTCGACTGGCGGTTCCAGGAGGTCAAGAAGCTCGTCACGCGGGAGCTCGAGAAGTTTGCCCTCGACCCTGTGTTCAAGATCGAGCTGTACCAAAGCTACGAGCTCGACCGCAAGCTGCTTATTCCCGCCTTCATTCAGCTCTGCACGCGCCCGGAACCGATCGACGTCAAAGAGGGCCGTCAGCTCGGCATCGAGACCGCGCTCCTCGTCGCGCAGGCCCGCGAGCGTGCACGTAGTTCGCGCGTCGCCACGCCTACGGAATTTGCGGACACGGAGCTCGCGTCGGTGATCAAGGATGTGTTCGGGATCGTCGAGCCGGCGGTGTCTGCGCTCAGCCCTCTCGCCGGGACATCGGGCTGCGGGGCGTTCACGGGGGTGAAGTCGAAGACGCAGGACCCGGTCACGCCGATTACTGCGTCGGCATCAATGTCTGCGTTCAACGGATCCTCGAACAATCCCTTCGGTAACGTAGACGCGCTGGCGAATGGCAATGGCACAAACGGTAGCACTGCGACGGGTAGTTCCACCCCTTCTGGAGGTCAATCCATGTTGAGCGAGTCCGCACCTACTCTGGCCTCAGAACTGATTGGTGCTTCGGACGTGCAGGAAATCCAGCGGCAACGACTGGAGCTTCTGATCCCGAGCCCTGTGAAAAGCCGAACCCGTCCGCTACTTCCGCACCAGATTCCAGTACCTCCAGCACCACTCTCGGGCAGTCAGACCTCAGTCCTTCCAACGGCACGACTCACACAGGCGCAGGCGCCTCAGAATCCGACGCAGGAAAGTCTGGCACCTTCGTTGCACCTGCATCTTCCGAGCGGCCCGGAGAGGCAGCAGATGGTGAAGCCGGGGATACGGACGCAGGAGCAACAGGGAAGCCGGATAACAAGACCAAGAAAAGCCACCCCAATGCAAACAAAGGGAACAGCAGAGGAGGGGCAAAAGGACCCAAGCCTTGAGGTTCAGATCACGGAGGAAACAGCACGTACTGGCAATGTAGCTCTGGATGTCACCTCTAATATCACGGTCTCTTCCGATGCTTCTACCTCTGCCATTTCTCGTTGCGATGGTCGTGTGCAGCAAACTGATTCGTCCTCTGGACCAGAAGCCGGGCAAACTCTACGGTTGTCTCTTGTGATCTCTGAAGCTGTAGGCGAGAATCCCGCAACTCAGCAGTACGCTGTCCAGAACAGGAAGGACGGCAAGGACGCTCCTGTCACTTTACCTCTACTCGGCGGCGGCCTTGTCGACGCTGAGCCGAGTACGTCTTCAGGCACCTCGTGCCCTCCCGAGACCGGTACAGAAGTCCACGAAACGGGTGGTGTGCACGCTAGCGATGCTCGCCCGCAAACCGAGCCCGCCGGAGCAGACCGCATCGCTCCTGACGTACAAGGACATATGTTCTCAGAGCATCATGAAGGGCGTGTCGGAGACCTTGATACCTGCAAATCCCAACCTCCACGAGCGCAAGCTGTACTGCCAGAGGAAGCGAACGACGCCGCGCTCGTGAATACCTCTTCAGTCACAATGATGGTTGAAGATCCGCTAGACCCGTTAAAGCTCGATGTGGCGCCAGCGGATACTGCGCCGGAACGTGAAGATGCTACCCGCTCGAATGACACCACAGCGCCGTTAGCAGTAGCAGACGAAGCGAAGGCAGGTCCATCGGCGGACCAGTCCGAGGCACTAGGAAGTGGTGCTGAGGAGCCGGAAGTAGGGGCGGAGACGTCCCAGGCCACGGAGACTGGCGAGGAGAGCGTTCAGCCCTCCCAGGCGCAAGACCAGGACCGCACCGAGAACACGGCGGAGGCTGCATCTACACCGTCTGGCGTTGAGAGCTTGATCGAGACGTAAGATCGGACTTCGCGATGGTTGTGGAGACAGCAAGAGGGTCAAGTGGGGATCTAGGAGCGATTATGTAGCGAAGATTCGGCAAGTGCGTCTTTTGAGGACACAAGGCGTCATTGGAGGAGCTTGAACTTGAGAGAGCACTCTGGGGGCACTGCGGGCGGGTGCGCTGGGTCGGGATGGCTTACAGCGATTGAGCAGCTCTTATCACTGCAGTAGGACAGCACACCAACGCTGGCGTTGTATATAATATGTACCGAGACGATTCGATTTGTTGGCGGCCTCTTTGTAATGTATCTACTCGAGTTGGCGAT
The DNA here is from genome assembly GCA_000320605.2 of Gelatoporia subvermispora B. NCBI lineage: Eukaryota > Fungi > Basidiomycota > Agaricomycetes > Polyporales > Gelatoporiaceae > Gelatoporia > Gelatoporia subvermispora. Next base: position 647,285 of record KB445807.1, read on the forward strand.
CACATGTAACCGTTGTATCACTTGTACCCTAGCTGCCATGTTTTCGCAATTTACACGAGAATAACAATATTTACCACGCCTGAGCATGACCCCAGTCATCGGCATGGGCGAGACATACGAGACGAGCATGCACTGGAACAAGGTGTAGTAGATTGGTTGTACCCATGACACGCCGCGCGCAGTTGCTGTCGAAGAGCTACTGAAGTAACTGCGTAGATATACAATCTCATATACTCGAATTCTACGACACTGCCATCGTAAAACGAAAGACTGGTCGGTATCACTTAGATAGTCCACCGTAATATCATACCGTATAGGTAACGTATGGGAGACACAGGCAACACCTCCGACCGACCGAGCCCCGCCCTGACCGCCCAATCCACATAGCACGGCATCGAAACACTAAACCACACGAGCACCCAGACATACCCCACGACGCGCCCAACTTCACGCAACGCGGACTCGGCCCTCCATCGATTTGCGAGTGCAAACACACCATCTTCGATGGATATTGCCACGGACTGCAGCATGAAGAACGGGAGGGACGCGCCGAGGTATGCGGGCCCGAGCATCAGGTCGCCGCCGGAGTGCATGATGCCGGAGACCAGGAAGGCGACGTAGAGTTGAGTATAGGAAGAGGCGGTCGTGCCTTGCTCGAATCCCAGGGAATGGCATGCGAGTTTCCCGTATGCGGAGACAAACTAATCGAAAGAGGCTGGAACTCAGAGCGCTTGAGTAGTAGCAGGGGAAAAGCAAATACTTACACGACGTATCAATTGGTGCCACGTCCGTCTAAGTAGCACATTAGCAGCACGCTCTCGTTCACCGCAGCGAGGAAAACTTACCCCCAAAAGCGTCGCACAGTGTACGCATCGCGCCAGACGCCGAAGAGATCAGGCCAGGACTCCGGGTCGGAGTACCCAAGGCCGACATGAACGGCGGCCAGCAAGGAATACTGCATCGTGATCATTCCGTACGGAGTATATCCCCATGCTACGATGCTCAGACATCGCATTCCGTATCCCTGCGACGCTATCGATCGGGCCTCGATCCCGGAGCGGGCGAACAGTGGGTTCAGGTGGATGTACGATTGTGCGATGTCGAGGAGGAGGAAGCAGCGCATTAAACGTAGGAGTTGTTTACGAACAAAGACACGGTGGGTATCTTGTGGCGGCGAAGGGACGTTAGCGACCTGCTCGGCGTAGATGCTAAGCACAGTCGCACGCATACAAGTTGTGAAAAGGCGAACCTGCCAATTCCAGCCAACGCCGCGTGGGCAGTGGCCGATGCACAGCACCCAGTACACCCTCCTGTGAAACGGCATCGCATCGGGAGCGACCACATCGTGCTTGTGACGAAAGTCGCGCAGTGGGTCCACCGAGAAGATCAGATACACGGCGGTGAGGAGATGTCCCGTTAATGCCGACCCCATTGAGTAGTCCTGCAGCGCATCGCCAGTGGTGGCATTCAGCGCCCTGACGGTCATCGCAGCATACGCCGTAAATGCGCCGTATCTCGCAATGTTCGGGACTTGTGCAGCGATGACGAATGCGAGGAGAATATTTGGGAGAAGTAAATCGGTCAGAACGTTGAGTGGCGGCCGCCCCGCCGACGCCATCGTGACGGTGAAGTGGGGAGTAGACTTGGTAGGTTAATATAAACCGAGTAACTGGAGCTTTTCGGCGCCTTGAGGGTGTGTTGGTCCATGCGAACAGATGCCACACAGTTCGGCGGTCTGGGAAGGATCCCGAATGCCGTTGCTCCCCGGCGAGGACAGTTGTGATTCCCGCGAACCGTAAGAGAGAATAGGTCCCTCGCTTCAGTTGCAGAAATCACCGCCAGATGCTCGAACTGATGCTTCGCGTTTGCTCGCATCATCGTCTAGCGCACCCCCAAGTTATCATTCGATGTCAGCTGGGCGGCGTGCCATCGTTGATGCGCGTTTGGACCGAGTATGGTTGTCCGGATGCTTCATCTGCTGTATCTCCGTCTGTCGGGTCGAGCAGTTGCTTCTCGAGATGAGAGATGTGGCGCGATGGTCCTAGGAACCTCGCGCGAGGATACAGGGTGCACTATGCCATGAATTCAAGTGCAACACAAGTTAAGAAATGCACCTTCCGATCAGCTGGGACCAATTGCCTATGCCATCTAGATCTAAGACCTCGGCGGAAGAAGAAAGAAGGCCAGATCAATCGCGGCCCGCCATGTCCGCCGTCATCAAGGTGTGCACGTGGAACTTCACAAGACCAGGCCATACGGAGGGGTCGGACGGTCAACTTCGCGCAGTAGTATACCGAGAGGCGACTGCGCCGGCAGGCGTAGTAGCGGCGATGGCGTAAGGTAAATCATTGCTACGGGGTCGCGGGAACATAGGAAAAAATCGAAAAGTCCGAAGATGACTGCAGGTAGCCGGCGTAGGTCCGGATACAGGTGGTGAGAGGCTATATGCGCTTGTCCGACCTAGTGAAGGAGCAGAGCTGCGTCGGCGGAAGATATGGTGCGAACGACATGGCCTGGCGGTCTGGCAAATCCTAAGATAGAAGCATACGCGGCCTCGGAAGGACACGGCTCCTGTTCAGGAGCGTATTGGGCACCGATGTCTACTCGTGGTCGGGCTTTGCGATTGTGGAAACCCATTTACGCGTGCGGCATGCTGTCGGTTCGATGAGCTATGCTGCACGGGCCAGGAGGTGGGATAGAGCCATACACAGAGTGTCCTCAACGCCGAGAAGAAGAGACAGTCTTGTACAGAGTACCGTTGCGCGTCGAAGACAAAACAACGGCGCACCTGTATGCGGAGGAGCAGAGAGAACGCGTATGTCGAGACGTTCGGGAGTAATTTGGCAAGGTATTCGTTGGTTTGGGCACCGCAGGCAGTCGCATCTCATCCTGCAGTTGGACTGCGGCCCTATGTCGAAGTGATCATTGCGCAAGGGTGCACTGACCTATCACACAAACATCGTCAAGCATTAATTGAAAAGCAACGTCAGAGATTTCGCGTACCCGTGAATACTACATCGCGCGATCCCGCCAAGCCAAGGCCCTCGTCTAGTGTTGTGCCGGGCCGGGCTTTCGAGCCCGAGCCGAGCCGGGCGGGCCCTCCTGAGGCCGGGCCGAGCCGAGCCCAAGCCGTCTTGAAGCCCGCTGTGAGGGCCCGGCCTGAACTTTTGAAAGCCCGAGCCGAGCCCGGAAGCCCAGGGCTTCTATTCTTGTATAATTGTTGTGTAAGGCAGTAGTAGATTATTTGGGACATACCTGGATGTAACTTCTGCCCTGCTAAGGTGGTAAACAACCATTTAGAATCAACTCCGGGGTCTCGCTGAAGTACAGATGTGATCGTGAATTCGTGCAGAAGTCACGTGACATGTTGTACTTGCATCCCCGCGTACCTTCCGAGGCATTCTCTTGCGACGTCTCACGATATTTCGATACCTACAGCGTTCTGTTATATTCGGTAAGTGTCAGTTCAACGCTTTTGCATTGCAAAAATGATATATTACTTACCTACCACTACATGCGAAAAGCCCGGGCTAAAGCCCGGCCGAGCCGAGCCAGGCCCGAGCCCTCCCCAGCGGGCCCGGCTCACGGTTTGGAAAGCCCTGGGCCGCCCTAAGCCGAGCCCAAGCCCGGGCTTTCGAGCCGAGCCGGGCCTGGCACAACACTACCCTCGTCATTCCACGCGACATCAACCCGGACTCGCCCACATCTTCGAGTGTCCATTCCGGTTCTTCCCCACACGCGCAATCCAGGTTCCTTCCCTTCGTTCGTGCACCCGCCAGGGGTCAGAACGAGTGCAATCGACACGAGGGCCAGGAACGCGTCATCTCGTCTGCCGTCCATCGCCGGTCAACGAAGTGATCACCTGGTGTAGATGAGTTAGGGAGAAATCCTGCTGGGAAGCGGGAACACACATACCGTATCCGGGCGGGGTGTTGGAAATCAAGGTGACGCATCCCGCAGTGCGCGCGCGCGAGTGCGTCGGCGTGAGTTGACGGCGGCGCGCCACATCCATATATGGAAAGCCACCCGATTCACAAGTACGTTCGATCCTGACATGAGATGCTTCCGCGTACTGTATAGTTATTATGTAAGACTCGTCTCTTTTCTGTCCCCGTTTACGATAGAGCCCTCAGACTGATTGAACCGTCTGAGGGTGAGTAGTATTATATTATATCACGTATCTACATGTGTGCTGATGTACCTAGTGTTAACGGCGTCGTATCGCTCGTTCTAGGTACTTAAATATATAGACTGATTGAACCGTCTGAGGTGTTAACGGCGTCGTATCGCTCGTTCTAGACCTGCGAATCTAAGAGGTTATGAGCCCCGAAGCGCCTCCGCTAGAACGCGATGATACCCGAGATGCCAATGGGCTCTCGGGAATCTCTCACCTGAAAACGGATGGTTCGAATTGGCCGGTCTTCAAGACCCGCCTGGCCTGGGCCCTGGATGCACGAGACCTGCATGGGCACCTCACGGGAGAGGATCCCCGGCCACTGGACCCGCTCGCAGACTGGCCTGCTGGAACAGCGCCTCTGCCATCACTCGCGGAGAGCGCAGATGCACAACTGCTGCTTGCGCAAGGAGAAGTACTGCCCTTACCCTCGAAGGACAAGAAACTCGACGAAAAATACACGTTAGACTACCGCGCCTGGCGCAAGAAAGAAGCAAAAGCTTGAGACCTACTCGCACGCCTTGTCCCCGACAGTGTCCTTCGCAGAATGAAGCGCAATGGCGATAGCGTCGCAGACATGTGGACGTGGATCTGCTCCGAATTCGAAGATAAGACGCCACTCGTCCAATCAAACACGCTCGAGCGTTTTCAGACTATGCGCTGCTCGGAACACGGCGACGTCTCGAAACACCTCGACACGCTTGGAGAAATGGTCGAAGAACTGTCGGCGATAGGCGTCGAAGTCTCCGACCAAGACTACTGCGCACAGATTCTCAAGTCCGTCCCCTCCCAGTACGCGGACTTCCTATCCGGAATGATGAACGCCGGCCGACTACTCGGGACGTTCATCACCCCGGACCAAGCCATCCAGTACCTCAAGCAGGAGTACGAGCGGAAACGCTTACCTAGCAAGGGAGCGACAAAGACCAAGAGCGCGAAAGATGAGCGGGACGCAGCGTACTATTCGAACAATGGGTATAAGAAGCCCACAGGCAGAAACAAGGACGACAAGCCTAGCGGGACCAGGAGGGAGCTGACTTGCTGGAACTGCGGAAGTACAGGGCATCGCAGAAGCCAGTGTCCGAGCCCCAGGCGAAAGAACGACACCGGCGGAGACGGCGATGCAAAGGAGAAAATCGCGGCAAACGCGGCACAGGACGAGGATAGCGATGTTGAGTACAGTTGGATGGCAGCTGTAGTTGAATCCGAGTCAGATAGCGAAAATGACATCTCATTTGCCACTTATCTCCACGAGACCGACCCTTACCACGATATGCTGCATCTTGCCGACGTGTCTGATTCGGAGGATGAGGACGAAGATTTCCTGGCAGGATTATGAGACGACCCAACCTACTCAGAATTGGATGAGGAGGTCCACAGCGACGGAGAGGACGAGGAGGACGTATCAGACGAAATCGATATAGCTGCAGTGGTACACCAAGACTCTGGGTGCAAAAACATCGATCTATACGATTCAGGGGCAATGAAACACCTCTCACCATTCCGAGAACGATTCTCCTCGCTCAAGAAAATTGCTCCAAAGCCCATCAACGCCGTGAACCAACAGCAATTCCATGCGATTGGGGTCGGCGATATGGTGGTCGAGGTGCCCAACGGATCTGGGTTCTCTAAGATATGCCTTCGCGACGTACTATACGCGCCTCAGATGGGTGTCACGCTGGTGTCTGTGGGTTGTATCGACGCAGCGGGGTACTCGGCCTTATTCGGGGGCGGACGCTGCGAGATACGCGATAAGGATGGCACCGTAGTGGGGGAGATACTCCGCAGTGGCGGTCTATACAAAGTCGAACACGAAGGGGAATCTGCTTACTCAACGCTTGAAGAAGTTACCCTGGAAGAGTTACATCATCGTCTTGGTCACGCCTTGCCCGAAGCCATCCAGCAGCTCGTTAGCCGTGGGCTGGTGACAGGTGTCAAGCTCGTTGGAGCAAGACATGTCAAATTTTGTGATTCCTGCGTCTTCGCGAAGACACGGAGGAAGCCAGTGCCGAGAGAGCGTTCTAGTGCCCTTGCAGAGGAGGTTAGGGATATCGTCCACACAGATGTCTGGGGCCCCGCCGACGTAGCGTCTCCAGGTGGACGACGATACTATGTCAGCTTCACAGATGACAAATCGAGATTGTCAGCGACGTACCTCATGCGCAACAAGTCGGAAGTTCGCTGGATGTATTTGAAATATCGCGGCTGGTTGAAGTCGAAGTTCAAGAAGACAATCGGCATACTGCAAAGCGACCGTGGAGGCGAATACCTTGCCGAAGAATTACAAGACATCCTTGATGAGGATGGCACCCAACATCGGCTCACGGTACACGACACCCCCGAAGAGAATGGAGTGGCCGAGCGCCTGAACGGCGTCTTGCTTAATTGTGTGCGAGCTATGCTGCACAACAGCGCGTTACTGAAAAGTATGTGGGGAGAAGCTGTCATGCATGTGATGTGGCTGAAGAACCGGATGACCACGAGGCCTCTCGGGAGTGACACCATGCCATACGAGGCAGCTTTCGGCGCGAAACCGGACCTATCCAGCGCCCACGCCTTCGGTTGCAATGTCTGGGTGCACGACCCCTCCGGTTTGAAACTCGACGGCCGCGCGTGAGAGGGCAAGTGGATTGGAATCGACCTACGCAGCCAAGGGCATCGCATATACTGGCCAAAGACTCGCGCTGTCACAGTCGAGAGGACCGTAGTCTTCAAGCCCACCGCGCCGCAGAATGCCCCGCTCGAGGGGGAGGAGAGCTCTAAAGCAAGTGAGCAGCGAGTCGAGCAGGGAGCATCCGCACATCCAGAGACAGCCCCAGAATCAGCAGAATCCCGCGGAATGCGAACGCGCAAGCCAAGCGCATACATATAGCACATTCTCGAGGGAGAAAACACCGAGAAACTACCGACCGGGCTGAGGATAGCCACAGAGACCGCAGCGTCAGCCAAGGAAGCACAAGATTCAGGGGGAGCAGAAGTCGAATGGGCGATGGCTGCTGCGACCTCAGATGCGGAGGGTTTAGAACCTTGCAGCCTGGCCGAGGCGAAGAGACGTCCAGACTGGAACAGGTGGGAAGAAGTAATTGCCAAAGAACTATCGCAACTCGAGAAGGCGGGAACTTGGGAAGTGGTCAACAGGCCAGACACAGCGAACATCGTCGGAAGCAAGTGGATATTCAAGATCAAGAAGAACGCGGCCGGAGAGATAGAGAAGTATAAAGCGAGGTTGGTGGCACAGGGTTTCACACAGGTACCAGGAGTCGATTACTTCGACACGTTCGCTCCAGTCGCCAAGTTGACTTCAATACGCACAATTCTGGCGCTCGCGGCTTGGAACGATTGGCCGGTACACCAAATGGATGTGAAAAGCGCATACCTATATGGCAAACTCGACGAGAGCGAACAAATCTTCATGGCTCAGCCACCGGGATACCACGAGCTGAACAGCGCCGGAAAGGTACTTCATCTACTCAAGGCAATATACGGGCTAAAACAGAGTGGTCGACGATGGTATCAAACTCTTTGGGGAATACTCATCGAAATAGGCATGCTCCGATGTGAGGTCGATCACGCTGTGTTCTATATCCATCAGCAAAACGGCGACCTACTGGTTCTAGCGGTGCACGTCGATGATCTGACTCTGGTCGCCAGTACCCTCGACCTCTTGCTTCGTTTCAAGGAAAAGCTCAAGGGATGCCTGGAAATGTCAGACTTAGGAAACATACACTGGTTACTCGGCATCGAAGTGAGACGTGATGAGGACGCCATGACCATCTCCCTGTGCCAGCGCTCATATATTGACTCTATCCTGAGTCGTTTCGGCCTCACTGACTCGAAGCCCGTCTCGTCACCCATGGACGCCCACGTACATCTCACCAAGTCGCAGGGACCGTCGACACCTCGCGAGTTTGGAGAAATGCGAGATGTGCCGTATCGCGAAGCCATTGGGTCTCTTATGTACGCAGCTCTGGGAACCTGACCCGACATCGCCTACGCCGTGGGCGTACTAGCGCGTTTCTCTGAAAACCCCGGACGGCCACATTGGGAGGCCGTCAAGCGAGTGTTTCATTACCTCAAGGGAACACGAGACTGGTGGTTGGTGTTAGGAGGGAAAGATCGAGGACTCACCGGGTACTCGGATGCGGACGGCATGTCGCATGAGGATCGACACGCGATCTCGGGGTACGCATTCCTAATCGATGGGGGCACCGTTTCTTGGAGCTCCAAGAGGCAAGAGATAGTATCTCTATCTACGACAGAGGCCAAATACGTCGCCGCCACTCACGCTGCCAAAGAAGCCATATGGCTTAGGGCATTCGTATCCGAAGTTTTCAAATCTCCGGCAGAGGCGCTCACCTTGAAGTCCGACAATCAATCGGCAATCGCTCTGGCCCAGAATGATCAGTTCCACGCGCGCACGAAGCATATCGACATACGTTTTCATTTTATACGTTGGGTCGTTGAAGAAGGGAAGGTGTCCCTCGAGTACTGCCCTACCGAAGACATGGTTGCGGACACGCTCACAAAGCCGCTACCAAGCCCAAAGGCTAAGCATTTCGCCCACGCTTTGGGACTGCGCCCACCTTGAGGGGGAGTGTTGGAAATCAAGGTGACGCATCCCGCAGTGCGCGCGCGCGAGTGCGTCGGCATGAGCTGACGGCGGCGCGCCACATCCATATATGGAAAGCCACCCGATTCACAAGTACGTTCGATCCTGACATGAGATGCTTCCGTGTACTATATAGTTATTATGTAAGACTCGTCTCTTTTCTGTCCCCGTTTACGATAGAGCCCTCAGACTGATTGAACCGTCTGAGGGTAAGTAGTATTATATTATATCACGTATCTACATGTGTGCTGATGTACCTAGTGTTAACGGCGTCGTATCGCTCGTTCTAGGTACTTAAATATATAGACTGATTGAACCGTCTGAGGTGTTAACGGCGTCGTATCGCTCGTTCTAGACCTGCGAATCTAAGACGGGATGACCCTTCACATACACGTCCATCACCCGGGAAGTGACAATGTCGAGAGCACACTCGCAGGCCACAGTAGCTTAGGGCATACATGCCTAACGGGCTGCTGCGGGATGAGGGGGTAGAAGCACGCGCGAGAAGTATGCCGAAGACATGGTGAGTGGCTGGGGCGTGCGTAACAGGTGAGGAAAGCAGATGAATATATTCGAGCACTGCAGCGCCGAGAGTACTGCCACTTTTGCTTCAGCAAAGACCGTATGCCGTTCGAACTGCCTCTTTGCTGCTCCTATTATGGAGCATTCATCGTTTACAGATTATTTCACTGAGATTACGCATGTTTTGGGACTGGAGGACAGCGGGTAAGCGAATTCGACTTCCGCAGTGCGCCAGGCGCTGCTGAGACACGCATGTTGACATTGCCTTATGTTCGCGTTCACGAATTCATGCTAGTCCAGCGTGGGACCGTGCCAGTTTTACTGTCCTGACCCATCCTATCCACAAGGCCGAGTCTACATTTGGTCAAATCTACTGGCTTTCTCTACTTTATAATTGCCGCATACATCTCGATTGATTGGGAGGAGGTTCTCGGAGGCGATGCACATGACATGTGACCCGCTCACGACAGGGTATTGTTCGGTCCTCAATGCATCACATCTCGGCCAGATGAGTATCGCAATTCCTCGGCTTAGGTTCACTCAATGTGATGTAAGCAAATTTAGCGACGCACGACATTGGCGCTGACAACCGTTGGGATAGCTGTATTTGTTGAGGCTATACATGGGCGCTTGAGGTGCCATTAGTACAACAGAACGTAGCGCCTCTGTCATTACCACCCTTCCCCAAAGATACGTTTTGTTGCAATGGTTCTTCAGCTGTAAACTCGGCGTCATTCACGGCCTCAATCGAAGCTCTTCGGACCTTGAAGGAGAAATTTACTGCTGCCTTCGTCGCTCCCGAGTTCGGTTTAGTATTTGACTCCGCTTTGGTGCTTGTCAATGCAATATCGGTGAGCCAGAGGTGTTCAATTCATTCTCCCCATGTGCCGAGATATATATTCAGGAGACTAAAGTAGCACGGGAAAGCCGTTTGCAAGTCGCACGTAAAGTCACAGAACTCATCAAACATATCGAGATATGGCTCACTGATAGCTCTATCATTATCGCTCTGGACCATGGGCTCACCCTCGCAAGTTACCTCAGTGGGCTATCCACGTGAGTCATATTTCAGACCAGTTCAAACTCTGTGTATCTCACACGTATCATGCATCAGACTGCTGCGTAATATGTGACAGCACATATTCTCGCTACTTCATCATAGAATCATCACAGTGTGATCACCTCCCACACGCATTCTTGGAATCTGATACTGTGACCTCTCCGCAGCCGTATATTTGCATCCTGTCACACAGTTGCTCTACACTGTTTATCAGGATATACGAGATGGTGGCGTTCGGGTGTCATGTGTCATACCCAGATGACCAAGAGCTCATTGAAGAGCATATACAGTATCTAGCGTGGTCATTACACCGGCTGATAGGTCCCTGAATGTACCGCATTCGACTAGCATCGCCTTGGCGCAATGAATATACGCAGAAGTCCAACTGCTGCGTACTTTTCCCAATCTCAACTACCTCACTCCACTATTTCACCTCAACCCAATGTTGACGAGCCCAACCATTTCCAAGAAATCAGCCGTGGCGACTGACGTGCTAGGGAATGCTATCACAGCTCTCGAGTCCCTCAAAGATGCATCAAATGCTGTTTTCGCAGCTCCATGTCTCGGAGCTGTCTTTGCGGGTGCCCTCGGTTTGCTGACGACTATTGAGGTTCATGCTAGAACTCGGTTCTGTGAGCGTGTCTATACTGACAAGAAGTCTGCAGAAAGTGAATGACTCCGACGGAAATAGCAACCAACTGGCACTGTGCACCAAAGAGCTCGTGCAGTACATTGAGAAGCAAATAGCTCAGAACATCAATGGTGTCGACACGGATCTCATTTTGAACCTCAACCAACTCTCGGTGTAACCCCGCTTTCATCATTGCTTGAGTATGAGCTCATACGAGAACATTTTCAGGCTGCTTGAGGCCATCCAAACCGATGTAATCAAGCTGAAAGCACGCAAATCCGTTGCCAAATTTTTCCGAGCTAGCAGCATCGCAGGCACATTGAATGAGCATACCGAGGCTTTGTCTTCGGCGTGGCGCTCCTTCGATGTGAGTAATCCTTTGCGCTTGATTTTCCTGTACTTACTCACATGAACTCTGCAGGCGTGCTGTTTTCTCAGCATTGATCGGAAGTTGAACGAACAATGCAAGATCAGGTGTGCTGGTTATACTCTCCATTGGTTGTTGAGCGATTAACATGGCTGAATAGAGAGAATGTGACAAAGATCTGGTTTGTCATTAATACGTTCGGTAACATAGCTCTGAATTGCCTCTCCAGTATCGAATATTTCGACCATGGGAGCTCAAGTCCATCGAGACCTGTCACGGTTTCCTTCCTGATGATGGGTATCCAAGTAGATCAGTGCTGGTGCAATGGCACAATCGGCTTGCAATGGTCCGGGTATTACAAAGCAACAGTTCAGAACGAGCGCGTGGTTCGTACTGAGTTACAACCTACACTGACATCTGCGTGCTGCAAGCTGAATGTTGTTGCAATCTGTAAACATTATCCTCGAACGTAAGTCAGACTACTACACATAATCCGACGCACTACCGACGTAGTGAATGCATACTCCAGACATCACCCACGAATTGCACAAGTATTGGGTTACTCTCATCCCAGACTAGAAGAAAAATATTATGTCATGGAGACAGGTGAGATAAGAATGCCAGGGTCCATGATGCCGTCTGAGTTGATCTTATCCTTTGACAGAAAGGATATCATTGCAACAATATCTGAGCAGCATAACGGATGTGAAGGCTGTCCTACAAATTTGGCTGCAGGCTGTGAGTGTCTCGTTGTCATTCGATACACCTGCAATATTCGGGTATTTATAATGCGATTTTGCAGCTGCTCGATCATGCGGTATGCCTCTATCTGCAAAAACCGACATGCTTGAGTAATTGTGCCTCTTCCGATAGGATGCAAACAACTACGTTAGGGAAACGGTTTGCATATGGAGGTCCTTCGTATCTTCCAAGGCAAATATGTCTCTCCAGAATACTCGTGTGGCTCCGAACAACACATTGCTTTTTACCGTTGACGACGCCGATCATGAACTGGCAGATGTCATCGCGTTCTGGTTTTGACAGGATTGTCCCAGATGTGGGCCCATCCTCAGCGCCTCAAAACAATTGCACATATGAGTACATAGGCCTGACGCCGTTCGGAAGATGGTCTTTGAATCTTGAGCCTCATCCCAGTCCATGGCCGAACATTGCGTCTGAAAACTCAAACATGGATCAAAGTGACAAGTAAGTATTCTGCTCAAACAATCGTTGCGTCGATGTTGATGCTAGACTACCTGACATCAGATCCAGCGTGGAGTGGCAATTTCTGCCGCCTCTTGAGGCTGCATTGTTTGCATATATGAAAGGATACAAGCTGCCACGATGCCTTCCGTTCCATGCTCATAGGCACTGTAGCCTTTGGCGTGACGACCGCGGTAGTGTCTGCTTTGTCCGCGATAATGCAGACCGTACAAGTTGATCAATCCGGTTCCCTTGATCCACAGGCAAATTTACCATTGAGACGTCTTGCTATCACTGGACACGGACCAAATACAGGATCTCGTTGTGATGTACAGTATACTTCCGGCGTATGTATTCGCTGGGATTTGCGCGTTTACGGTAGATGTACACTGCACTAATGTTACAAAATGTTAACCAGACACATGAACAAAGGTTCATCACCCGAGGGCAATGCCAAGGAAATGTCGTGTGCTACCGCGCGATGATGTGACACCTTCATACATACCACAGAAGGAATTGATGCGCGCGAAGCAGAAAAGACGGAGCGGGTGTGTATGGGACGGGTATGATGATAGATGAGAGGGCTCGGGCTCAGGGGACACAAGATACAGCGAAAAGAGACATACGACACGGTGGTTATGAAGGAAAGCCTTACGCTGCGATAGACGACGATATGCCATTGCGGACCCTGTAAACCACGGACTTGCGCGCAGTAAGCAACGGGCTGCGTTTGAGCTTCCCGTGAGTCGACGTGCATAGCGGGTCCGCCGCTCGGCTCTCTGCTCTCTGCGCGGGATCAGGAACAGGAAGGGATTTGAAAAGGGTATACCGGGGCTCCTGCAGATGCGAGTACTCATAGAGATGCGATCAAGGCCCGGCCCTGGCCATATCACGAGATTGCGATGCTTCCACGGCGCCGCCCGAGGTCGCGGAATCGATGCGGATCATTGCTTGCCTTGACGCCGCACTCGCTCTCAGCATCGAGTTTAGCAAAGATCTGCGAGGGCTCAGGAGGAATGATAGGAGCAGGACACAAATGCTGTAAGAGCACGCCGTGATGGGAGAAAATACGATTGATATGTTCATCATGTGTTCCTTCGCGGAAGGGCTCGAGCCTAGGTGTGAGAAACAGCGAGACTGGAGCGAGCAGCGCTAGGGGTGCGAGGGCTTCTCTGGGTCGCCAACTTTCCAGTTGGTTACGTGTTGCCGTCCTGTTCATGCATTGTGCGCGGTGCTCCAGAATTGCCGTGGGACGTGTGGGGTCAGGTCGGCTCTGATGCTGAGGAACCAGGATGATCGCATGCATGAGCGATCGAAATGGAGAGCTTTCTTTCACATGCAAAGTGGGTAGAGGTCAGGAAGGCGGGGTTCAGAGCAGGTACCGATGATGCGCACTGTGTACGTGGCGAAAGAGACGTACGAGGTACTGTGAGCGGATTGGGAAGATAGATGGTACTGACATACACGTGATCGCTGGGTGATATGACTGAAAGCCAAAGGTGATGAGGAGATTGGATGGAGAAGGGTCATATGCGGAAGTGTGCAAGGGTCAGACAGGCAGACCGCAGGAGTCCAGACTGAGTGACGAGAGCGCGCGTTATGTACAGGGCGAAAGACATAGGAGGTGATCGTGAGCGGGGTTAGGTTGAGGTGGGTAAGCATGGACGTGAATCTCTGCTGAGACTGCGCAGGGCCAGAGTTAGTGATATGCGCTTGGACAATAGGCAGACTGTGTCAATGCCGAACAGAAGATGTAGCGAAGAAAGCAGGCTGAGCGACATGGTTGGGAGGAGCTTCCGGCACGAGTAGTACTGAAGGGTGCTTAATTATGATGATTAGTCACATCACGGCCTTCGACTGTATTGTTAACTTTTGTGCTTTTCATGTCACGTTGTCCGACCGATTGTTAAGTGTCTGACCACCTCAAATTACGATTACGCTCATACCTGTCCAGAAAAACCCCAAAATCGCTTTATTATCTTGCTGTAGTATACCGTACTTGAATTGAAGGCTCCAGAAGCTGTCAAACTTCACGAAGTGCAAACACCCAATTCTGACACTCCAAACCAGTCAATACTCAATAGACGGTAGAAAGCGCCTGTTCTGTTGCTTGTGCGACTCGAAAAACCTCAATGAGCTCGTTTTCCCAAGGCCCAAGCAAATGAACAAGCGGAGAAAGAGTGTCTTCCGAGACGACCAAACCAAGATGGTTAGGAGCATCAGACAAATAACGAGCCGGATGTATACCAGCGCCATAGCTGGTTCATGCGGAGAGCTCTCCTAAGCCAGACGAACATAAATGTGTGTTAGATTCACAGATTTAGCCCATAAAATTCGCTGCGCTCTCCAACTAAGCAATAAATCAATTTCTAGGTGTGGGGGAGTGCACTAGCATAGCTTGGGCAGTATGCTGCAACACGGGGTGCTACATAGAACGTCGTGAGAGCTGTTGCATGCATATACCGTGTAGTGGATGCTCACAGTACTTCTGGGGCTGTTGATGACTGAATGTTCGTTCCTCAGTCCCGTGGAATGATCAGTCAAAGATTGCATGGACGTACTACTGCTCGCAAGTTCGTTTGCACATGGCCCCCTGACATGTTGCTGGATGGGCGGAACTGAATCTGCAATTTCTACTGTTGCATTTCACCTGTCATGCGCTGCATAAATGAGCAAATCTGTGGCTGTGGGTGGGAGGAGGAGACTCGCCAACTTGTCACGCTGTAAATGACACCATGGTCATAAACAAATTGCGTTCAAGACCGTCGAGCCAGACGTACCAAAGGGACTGTGTGTGTGCACATCGTGTATGTGTAATCTGTCCTACGTATCACGGTTAGTAGACTTTCGTGCAATGTGAGATAGCAGTGGGCATACTGTTGATAGAAGCACATAGTGGAAATGGAACGCCGGGTAGGGGTGAGTTCGTGCCATAGAGTAATTTCGTGAGCTTTATATGTATTTAAAATGACTGCTATTTAGCACAGACGATGGAATCGCCGTCCGGGAACAAAGGTGTTCGGAGGAGAATTGGGTTTGCGAGATTCTCTTGCGTCCCGGTATGGCCGGAAAAAGGATAGACCAATAGAAGCACGCGCCCGCCACGAGCGCTATTCCTTCCCCGTGATGCTGAAACAGGTTGGGTGCCCAGTTCGCGACGGTGGCTTGGGTATTCGTGATGCTTCTCAAGAGTTCGTCATGGGCGGGGAGGTGGTGACGTATCGTCACTACTGGCACAGCCGGGCTAGCCAGTACTATGGAGTATCACTGAGTCGGCGGGACCCCTCAGTCGGCAGATCATGCGTGATTCCCCGCCAAATCTCGCAACGTTGCCGTCGAAGGGATGACAGTCGTAACAGAGACTGTGACTACCATCGAAAACATGTATCTTCTCGAGTTGAGCTCCGTTTGCTGTCGTTCAAGCTTGAACGTGTTCCTAATGTGACATATCATAGGTTATAACGTAACGCCCGCAAGGGGCACCACCCGCTGCTAGTCTACCGCTCACAGTGGCTGGCAGCCATATCCGGCACATGGCAGACGCTTTGAGTACAGTGCCGACGTCTTGTTTTCATCACGCCAGTAGTTACACAGATAAACAAACATCTAAATACGAAATTTGGCCATCTTAGCCTTTTTGAGAGGGGACGGCGTCAACGAAGACTTGGGGCGGCACAAGAGGAGCTCTGCACGACGGAGGGAGAGGCAATCACACAACACTGAGCGAGTACGACGTGGACAAGGAGACGGTAGAGCACACCGACGGTAGCGGTGAAGCCAGGGCGAGCAGAATGTGTGCCAGGTCACGTGGAGTAGCGCAAAGTGGCATGGGAAGTGGAACAAATAGCTATCGACAGGGATTCTCGAATTTTGGCGGGCCATCAATGAGGCTGATCATAAGAAAGACCCACTGCAGTTGCAGCGGGAATATTCGATGAGAAACAGTAGTGAGGAAACCTCAGAGCGAGAATAGTGAACTGCCGACTGAGGGGTCCCGCCGACTGAGTGATACCCAATAGTATGGACCGTATGGTTGCCCCCGGGCAGATCTAGAGCGTGAAATTCTGCCGTTGAATCAGCCACCGCCTGCTAATTGTGGCGCCTCGAACGCTATCTACAGCCTCGAGGCAGGATTCTGCCACAATTCTCGCACAATTCTCTCTCAGCCACAATGGTCATCACACTCTGCCAACTAGCCGTGGGGGTGTGTGGGCAGGTGAGCACTTAGCCACGGCATCAGTGGTACCTGTGAAGAGTGAACTAGCCAGATGACATCATCAAAATCATCTGAAACAGCCAGTGTGTGCATGGTGGCATGGTGCTAGCACATATGAGGATGAACTCCGCCATCGACTTGCCATGAAGCGCACACACATGCGGGACATTGTCGCCCTGGAGACTTCAAAAAAGGGTTTTCCTGATCCTGAAACAAACCTTCTGACTGTCTTTCAGCGCAGACAGCTGAATCGCCGTCCAGGAACACAGGCGTTCGGAGGAGAATTGGGCTTGCGGGATTCTCTTGCTTCGCGGGATGGCCGGGCAAGGGATAGACCATTAGAAGCATGCGCCTTCGCAGGCACTACTGATGCCGTGGCTAGGCTCACCCACGCTCTTCTGCAGCTCGGGGGCAACCATACGGTCCATACTGGCTAGCCTGACTGTGCCAGTTGTACGTAATGATACCGTGACACAACCTCGTCAACCTTGCCCTCCGCTACTGTAGTAGCTCCGGCTGCCAAGCATAGCAACATTGACAGCGCCATGGCTCCCTCGATTAGTGTTAATACTAGTTCTCGCTGCCATGGCATAGTGCGACTTGAAATCAAACATGAGCGTCCCGCGAGAGTATACTTCTTACACAGCACATCCCTGTTTGCTCCCATACCAGGAGACCTCATTATCATCGTGCAGTGGCAGTCGACCCCCAGCATAGCATACGGACGCATGTATTGTCTACTATAGGGCTACGCCCTCACGGACAATAAACGAGGAGTGGAAGAAGAAGAAGAAATAGAGCTTTCAACATACTCCTACGAGTGCCGAAAAGGCCAATAGCTCGCGCGTATGAGGTTACCATAAACAGCACATATCCGAGATGCACAGGATGTATGCAACAGCTGCGCGCAAGACCAAAGAATGGCAAACTGAACCTAAGATCAGCCTAGACTCCCACCACGACAAAAGTGACCATCTGGTCAAAGCTTATCCGTTCTCGGACGCTTTATCGAGTCGAAAAACGCAACGTGTGAGGAACGCAACTTCTGCAACAAACATTCTACAGCGCGTCCGAGCCACGAGTTGCTAGAAGCTCAAACTTCACATGCACCCACACCCCTCCCGAGCACTTTGAAGTATCGGCTACACGTGGCACTGGCTTTATCATAGCAATTGGGTTCACGGCCTGGCTGCGCATTCGAATCAAGCAAGATAAGGGTGGAAGGATAGCGAGAATGTGTTGGACGGGGATTGTATGAGTCGTGAGGGAGCGTCGTACTGGGATGCGGACCTGGGCTGGTCAGGCACAATCAAAGAGCAGAGGAATCGATAAAGATCGCGAAGGTCTTTTGGGCGCCTACGTTGCACGCGTCACTAACTTGACTTCACATCGTGAGTTCATTTCGTTCTAATTCTATGAGTGTCTGAATCGCAAAAATAATCTGTCCATCGTCTGTTTCTTCCGACATGTGGGAGCTAGTAAAACGACGAACCCGAAAGCCGTTGCTACATATATGACCAAGTTACCAGCTTCACGGATTTTCGAGCTTGTTCAAATGAAGATCTCCAAGAAACTATTCACAGGATAGCCTTCTGGCGCTATGTGAGCCCGTGATATCCTGGTATAGCTCTATGGTTCTGATTTAACACATATACGATCGCTTCAGTATAGTATACCCGGTATAGCCTTGTTGAACATGGTCGCCTTCTTGCCTATCAGGGGTGATACATGGCGGCCGAGCTGTCTCTGGGTCGTTCCAAGAAAGGCGTGCGAAGGACCAGGTGAAATCAGGTTTCCGCACTACACCTGCGCGTTCCTTGTACACATGGTTGTCTGTCTTACACCTCAATACTTCTGAATATTTGAACTTTGGGGCGGTTGCAAGCTACAGGTAAAAGTAGCACCAATTAATTCATGTGTCACTGCAACTGACTCTATGCACCGTACGGATCTTCGCATGCTCTCTGCGGAACGAGGCTGAGAGGGCACATATGCTGCGGCATCCATGTGTATCTGACAGATATCAGAAACGCCGCACTGACTACGTATAAGCGCCTCACATTGCTAGATCCCAGCCGATGAGTCTAGCGGGTATTAGAGGCAGTCGTGACCAGCGAACGCGCTTCAATGTGACCTCAATGCTAGCTCACGACGTCCGCTTCGCCATCTAGTCAAGTGTCACCACCGTACGTACACAAGACTCTAAGTCATTAATTTAAGCATGTCCTTTCGCAATTGCGTACTCGGATCACACTATCTAGCTACTTTGTACCGTTTATGGGGCCGGACAGGGCCACAGTATCTGCCTATCATGTGCTGTACTCGCATGACCAATGGCCTATAACAAAGCTTGTACGGTAACTGGCGTCACTTCAACAGGGTTTTGAGCTGTCCTAGACCCACACCGCCTATGCTCAATGGTCATATATATATATATATATATTCATAGTTCCAGCTCGTGAGTTCTTCCTCCAGCTCTTTATTGTCCTACCTCAGAGACCTCTACCATGGTCAAAGATTCAGAGGTCGCGACTGATATTCTAAAAGACTCTATTACGATTCTCGAGGCTCTCAAAGATGGATCAGATGCTATCTGTACAGTGCCATGTGTCGGAGCCGTCTTCGCGGGGGGCCTTGGGCTACTGAAGACCATCGAGGTGCGCATTAGCTATGAATCGTTTGTGTAGGCATGTCTTCCAGACGAGGGGCCTGCAGAGAATGAATGCCTCCAACGGGAAATGCAGGCAGCTCACAAAGCGCACAACAGAGCTTATTCAATACATCGATAAGCAGATCGCCGAGAATATCGATGACATTGACGCGGGTCTCACCACAAACCTCGAGGAACTCTCTGAGTAGGCCCGCTGCCGAACTTCTCTTGTCGCATATTTACTTATAAGATCTGTTAGGCTGCTGGGGGCAATTCAAATCGATGTCGTCAAACAGGAAGAGCGCAAGGTCATTGTCAAGTTTCTCCGAAGCAGTAGCATCGCAGACAAACTGAGTGAACATACCGAGGCTTTAGACTCAGCATGGCGGTCGTTCGATGCGAGTAATGCCCTCACGTCAATTGTATTGCGCACGTTAAAATGAGGTCTGCAGGCATGCTGTCTGCTAAGCATGACTCGCAAACTGAGGAAACAGATAGAACTAAGTGAAGATCAGGTCCGTGCTTGAGCTTTATGTGAAAATACTCGTTATTAATTGAACAGTGTAACAACAGAGAGAATTCGATGACGATTTGGTCCGTATTAAACGTCCTCCTTGGGACGTTTCTCATGTACTCTCCAGTATCAAATTTTCCGACCGGCAGACCTGAAACCCCTTGAGCAGCGAGACGACTTCCTTCCATGTGACGGGCATCCTCAGGGAGCAACACTGGCAGAATGGAGAGGCCGGCTTGTCGTCAAGCGCGTGCTACGAACAAATAACACAGAACGAGTGCGTATGTTGTGTCCGTTCACGCTCATCAGTGGTTTACATCACCGAATGTCAAGCCTAATGTTGCAGTGATATGTAAACGCTACCCTCGCATGTATGTACGACTACTTCCTGTAGTTCGACGCACTACCAATATACTGAACATCGGCAATTCTAGAAGTCATCCACACATTGCCCAAGTATTGGGTTATTCTCACCCCAGACAAGACGAGACATACTACGTCATTGGGACCGGTGAGATGAGACTACCAATATCCGCAACGTTATCCCAACTGTTAATTAACAGGTGGTGTGCCATTGGAACTTTATCTGCGTAACACGACAGATGCAAAAGCTGTCCTACAAATCTGGCTACAGACTGTAAGAACCAGTTATATATGTGGAAAACATTCCTTTATTCATGTTGAGTTTGCAGCTACACGACTACAAGGCACGCCGTCATTTGTAAAACTCATTTATGCCCGAGTAACATTGGTGACTTTTGGAAGATTGCACGGGACAGCATTGCGGAAACAGCTTGGAAGGATAAGGAGGTGCTCTTTGAAAATCATCGAGAATTTATATCTTTTTCCACTACTTGCGTAGATCCTTCTAACAGATTAATCTTCGGCATCGATGACCTGAACCAGCACTACCGTGATGTAATCAACTTTTGGCAATTCCATTATTGCGATGTACGTCAACTCCGTTCGTGCAATCGTGCTTTTATCGAGCATCTGACCTGATACTTCTCTCGCAGCACTTCCAATTTGGAGATTCAAGACCAGGCTGGGGTCAGTGCTGCTTGTCCCTGATAACGTTACATTCATCTGACTGTCTATCAAAGTTCACAACCTTTCGCACCTAGCACCAGTCCAGACAAGTCTCTCTGCTCTTCAAGATAACACATACACTACAAACTTCGATCATCATCATCTGAGGTGGTACCAAAGCGAGATGGATCTACCTCACGAATCGTCTACATCCGTTCGCCTTGGCGACTACAGCTACCTCAGCAACGACCGCCAGTTCATTCATTTCGGTAACATTCTCGATATTATCTCCGTTCTAAATGGTGGACCTATGGATGACTCGGAGATCTGGGAGGACACAATCTTCTCGTCTCCAAGATTACCTACACAGGTTTCAAAGGACTGCGCTTCCAGTCTATGGTATGAGTACATTTCACAAGCAGGATCCCCGAGACTGGCTGATCGTGCTCACTATCTATGAACAGGTACACGTCAGCCATCGGTTCTCAGTGGGGTCACACGGATTGCTTTAAATGGGTTCGCCTCTCAGACAGATGCCTACGGCTTTTCTGGAGCTATGTGGTCCATGTTGCCGTTCAAAAAGAGATTGCTCTCACCAACATTGTTATTGGTAAGTTCATATATGTGCATGAATTTACGAAACGTCCAAAATGCTGATTCGCGGATTGCAGCAAATGATTGGTCTCAACGTGCTGAAGTGAAATGGTACAGACGCAAATGCGTAGGATGTCGCGGACGAGAATTGCGATGTCGAAACTGCCATGGAGAAGAAACCTGCGCTACGGAGTTGTCAACGTCCGCGTTCGTGGATGATACTTCACTGGGCGGCAAGTTCCAGTATTCAGTCGAAGACCACATCCAGGACGCCTCAGTCGGTTCTGCGCCTTGTATGTATACGTTGAGCCGTATCGGGGTGCCGCAGTAGTTGACAGTAGTCTGATACGACCTAGTTTCCCTCAACCTCTACTTTCACTTGACGTATACAAGTAGCAGCAAAGCCGAGCATGGAAGTCTCATGTCGTGGGGCTACTGGTCTCTGGATCCAGAGCTTTGCCCCGGCCCATGGCCAGACATTGTGTCGGACAACTTCCATGTTGCGCAAGGCCATAGGTAAGTGCTCTACTCAGTCAAGTGCTGCGCGATCTTGAACCCAAGATTATCTTACTTCAGATCCCGTGTTGAGTGGCAGTTCCTGCCGCCTCTTGAGGCTGCGCTATTTACATACATGAACGGTTACAAGCTACCACCACGTCTCCTGTTTCATACTCACAAACAGTTCAACCCTTGGCTCGCATCGAGCCCATACAAGCTCTGCCATATCTGCGATTGTACATACGAAGAATGATTCATTCTGTGGTCCCATGAGGCTTCATGTCATGACCAACCTTCTTGTGATCCCAGGATTTCCAATACTTTCGCTCATTTAATTTCATGTAAATCACGCTTGATAATATGATGCTTGATATCGAACAGGGACAGCTTGAACTTTCGAAATTTCGAAACAACGCTAGATCCGGCAGGACGCATCGCAAGTGGGATTCCCTTGGTTCACCGGAAACACTTTTAATTGGAGACACGTCGCGTTAATACCAGACAGGCTAATTACAGGACCCCGTTGCTATGTACAGTATACTTCCGGCGTAAGTATTCGCGGGGCTTTGCGCTTGTGGTGGTTGTACACTGCACTAATATTACAACCGGTCAATAAGACACGAAAGATAACTCCATCAACCGAAGGCAATGCCGGAAAAGGCTCGTGCGCTACCGCGTGACGATGTGAGACCTCCGTACATATAGTACGCATTGTCTCAACATTCACCGTTAGCCCACGCCTTGATCTGGGACCCCCGAAATCCCACGCACCAGGCACGACAAAGACGAGGGTATTCATGACAGGTCATCACATGGAGTAGAGCATGCATAAGCAAGGAAGCGATGGGCGCAAAGCAGGGAGGACGGGATGGGCGCGTATGGGACAGGTATGAGTATAGACGAGAGGGCCAGGGACATAAGATGTAGCGGGAAGAAACATGGGACAGGGTAGCTATAGCGGAAAGCCTAGCGCTGCGATGGACGGTTCGCGCCGTTGAGGACCCTCTAGACCGCGGGCTTGCGCACAGTAAACGACGGGCTGCATTCGCACTCCGCGGGTATTGGCATGCGTAGCGAGTGCACCGCGGGGCTGTCTGCTTTCTGAGCAGGATCGAGAATAGGAAGGGACTTGTAAAGGGTGTACGGGGGCTCCTGCATATACGGATACCTACAGAATTGCGATCGAGGCCCGGCCCTGGCCGTACCACAAGATTGCGACGCGTCCACGGTGCGCCTGCGACCTCTGCCTTGGTGCCACGCTCGCTCTTGGCGTCAGGTTTTGCGAACCTCTGCGAGGGCTCGGGGGCAACGATAGGAGCAGGGCACGGGTGTTGTGGGAGAGTGTCGTGACGGATGAAAAATACGGTTTATATGTTCCTTCGCGGAAATGACTCGAGCCTAGGTGTGAGGGAAAGCGAGACTGGAGCGAGCAGCGCCGGAGTGCGGCACGTGCGGGAGCCTTTATGAGTTATCGGTTTTGCCGTCTGCTGCTGATGTTGTCGTCCTGTAATTGCGTTGTGCACGGTGCCCCCGAGTTGCCGTATAACGTACGGGCCCCGTCCAACTTAACTCAAAGGAACCAAGGTGATCGCGTGCATGAGCGGATCGGGCACGGGTTGTGTTCGCATACGTGATGGGTGCCGTCTTCTGCTGGTCTTTGGATGGTTCGATTTGTATCGAGCGCACAGGTACATACGTGTGACGCTTGTCGTCGGTACGATGAACTATCTCGAACATGGCAGAAGATAGGATTGGGTCGTACGCGGTTACCCCCAGCACCGAAGATTCGAGATAGCTTTGTCCTACACGAAAGTAGTGTAATGTATTGAGGGTGGGCCATTATGCGCTTAAGCGTGGAAGATGAGGGGCGAGAACGGATATATCGAGGCGCTCGGGGGTGGCATACAAAGAATGAGCCGATATGTTGCAGACGTCCGATGTACAGCAACAGATGGGGCACAGTGGACATAGAGTGTAGCCCTACTAGTCTCATTTCATCTTCGTCAAGAAATAAGATTAGAGACTTGGCGCACCGGCAGATTCAACCACACGTGGCATCTCGACCTCAGCCCATCCATATTTATGTATCGTCCAACCCAGCATATCCAACCCGACCCTTTTTCACGAACGCGTGCCTGGTTCCTGTCCTCCATGCGTTCCTTACGAGGGCCCAGAGCGAGCGCGATTGCAAGGATCAGAAGTGTCCATGCCGTCGATCAAAACCTGATCGGTACAAATGGATCAGGGGGAATCTTGTTGAGAGTGCAAGGAGGCATACCATATGTAGGCGAGCCGCCTCTTTACAATTCTGCTCGTCACCGATGTTTCATCGCCATAACACAATATTGCCGAGAGAGCGGCGTTTTGACCAGCGTTTTGACCGCACAGGCAAGCGATCCGTTGAACTCTGCAACCCAGGCAGCGAAGGATGAACAGCCACCTGTGTAGTAAATTTGCAGAATTCCAAAATTTTCGGAACATAGCGACGATACAACTCCCACATCCCACACGCACCAACCAGACACAAGCCCAACTAAGATCTAAAGGCTTTGATCGGGCACGGCGTCTGTTTGCGCGTGCATATGTTCGTATGATTCGGATTCTGTCGAGCGCGTACGCTCCAGTAACACCTGCTGTCGGTGCATTGAGCTAGGCCGCATGGGCCAACTATAGGAGATGGGGTCAGGTAATCCACGGGTGTCTTCAGCGCCCAGACGTGAGGCGATGGTCTTGTACAAGGTACCGCAGCGCATCGAGGACGAGACCATCACGTGCATGTATGTAGAAGAGTAAAAGGAACAGGTACATCTAGACGCTCCGAAGTGACCGACAGAAGAGGCTCGAAGTGCAGAGGACGTCCGGATAGAAACGGATGGGACACAGCGGGCATAGAATGTATCCCTACCACTCTCATCTCCATGTTCCTGTCGGACATACCACACATACACACGGTCAACCGTTGAAGTATAAGGTCGAAGACTTGATGCACTCACGGATTGAACCGCACATAGCGTCAACCTCAGCTCGTCTATATATCTGTATCCTCTATCGTATCCCCATCTCGGCCCTCGTTTGACCCTGCGCGCCTTGTACCTGTCCTCCATGCGTCCCCCAAGAGGGTCCAGAGCAAGCGTGATCGCGCCTTCAGGAACGGTCACGACTCACGACCCGCCTTTCGCCGTCCGTCGAATCGTCGATCGAATAACTGATCGGTCCAAATGAACCAGGGGGGATTTTTTGGAAAGTAGAAGATCCCATACCGTATTTAATCGGGCTACCTCTGCACATATTCGTTCATCACATATGTCACAAGCAGACTGGAGGTTGCAAGGCAGGCAGCTTGGGACTTCTGGTCCAGGTCACGTTTGCCGGCTACCTGGGCTCGCGCCTTGGCTCCTCTCGGTTTTCGCTCACACTAGTATGTCCTGCCTGCTCATTCCAGCAGGATAAGGATCCGTGCTTGCGCGCCAGGCACGGCTTCAGAGTCTTTCCGTTGCTGCAGGGTGTATCCCTAGTCCACGACATAGATGTAAGCTAGGGGTTAACGCCCTCAGATTCGAGCACGTGGCGTAGGTATTGTGAGGATATGCTGGCCTGAGGCTCATGCGGGCCGCGAAGGTACTGGGATGGAGGATCGAGGTGGTCGGGTGTTGGCAGTGAGCGGTAGGGTACGGTAAATTTGGGATCGTCCCAAATTTACCGGGCTAATTTACATGAGAGGTCTGAGAGGCCAAATTTACCCTGTGTAAATTAGCGCTAATTAACCGAGAGCTACTTGATGCTAATTTACGCGAGACCATGCCTAATTGACCCGTAATTTACCATAATTGACCTTGATCTACGCACCACTTGACGAACTTCATAAGTTTTCAGGACCTTCCCGCAGCATATACATGCGGGTAAGCAAGAGTTGCTCACATTTAGTTGGTCAGAGCAGATCACAGCGTGTAGACAACCAAGCAACAGATGCGAGTGCCCGGTACCTATGGTGTTCACTGAACCAAATTAACCCAACTTTACATGGTCATCCGGAGGTCTGTCGAAATTGACGCTAATTAACGCTAATTTACCGTGGCTAATTAACCCGTGTTAATTAGCGTCGCCAACTTTACCGTACCCTAGTGAGCGGGAGGAGGAAGCTCAAGCTGGGCGGCGCGCTAGGCGCTCAGGTCACGCGTCGACGACGCGTCGCTGGTGATGGGAGGCGCGGCGAATCGTATGTCTACCTTCGTTCACTGAATTAAACTGTGCGCCGTCCTTCCAATTCTCGATGTCGGAAACGGAAGCTGGTCATTACAGATCTACTCGTTCGACAAGTAAGATCCCGCTGGAGGACGACGACGACAACAGCACTGGGTACAAATGCACGTCAACGATCGATGTTCAACTTCATAAACCTTCGATTTTGCTCGAGATATGACTAAGTCACAAATCTGAGCTGTTATTCACTGCAGTTAGGATGACTGCCCATACATAGTGGGCTGAGAGTGGTACCATCAGTACGCTTCACTTTTGCCCAGAGGATAGTGAGCGGCACTGAGCATTTTACGGGATCTCCACAGCGTAAACATGCAACTGCCCATGTTGCGCCTACGAGGTCTGAACATCTAGATAGTCTGATGCACGTGTGGGTCAGAGAACATCTATACACACGCAGTCGCGCCTGATCGTATGTGCAGTACGCTCCGCAGCTCTGGTCCTGGCTTCACGGCGAGATTGCAATGCTGCTACGCCGCCTCTCGTGCTTGTGTACCGTTAGTTACTGCTCGGCGGCAACCTATGCCTGGGCGCGGCGCTCACAGGCTCCGTTGCGCAGAGCAAGCTTAAACGGAGCAAGGGCCAGTTTGCTGTCAACCAAGCGGGCTGCGGGCGCAAATGGATTGGACCCTTTCCAAAAATGGGAAAGCACCTAACATATATGGGAAGGAGTGCGCTTCTCTTGATTCTCGTCATGTCCCTCGGGAGCCTTATGTCCCTCACCGGGATGTGTTGCTGAGCATAGGCACAAAAAAGGGTAGTCCTTGGATAATCTGGTGAGTCTCAACTTCATGAATTGCGTAATACTATGCTTCACTGGTGATATCCGTGATCTATGTGTCGAATGTCGGAGTGCGATCACAGAGCATCCTATGCGCTCGAATACTCGGTTATAATAACAGTATCGCCCTAAATGAGCAGAAGTCAAACATGTCTTGGTAGGCATTCAGTGTCCATACCACAGCCTTCGGGTATCAGGTGGATATGACTAGTTTCTAGTGTTGGTTTTCGGCTCTCTGTTAATGTAAGAGGCTTGAAGATATGCTCGAATCTTTCCCTAGGTAATACAAATTGTCCTAACACACCCTGTTCAATACCACAGATGCGATCTGATGCGCCCACTCTTCGCGTCATGTGGTGATTGCGATATGTTTGGATACACCTGTGCTCCGTTCCGGATACCCTCATCCATATATTGCGAGCATCCCGAAGATCATACCGTCTCCCCCAGGAGATGATTATTTAAACACCAGCCTGGCCTTTATACGCTACAAACGTAGTCCAATACGTAATCACTACGAAGACTGAAACATCGTTTACAATGCATTCTAGATTCATTATACACATGAGATGAGACGCAATTGTGAGAAGGGTCGATGGACCACGATCAAAGCGTCAAGCTCACCCCAGGAGATCAGAATGATCGATTTACACAGCGAGTGGTCGAACATCAGCCTGTTCATCGTCCTTCGCAGTATCATTAGGAACATGTCCCTGGAAAACTAATGAGTCCTCCGAGCCGGACATCATTTGAGCACCGGTGGGCGGATATCCTCTATCCTGTTGCACATCGTTGTCCCAGGCGGCGTCGATGTCGTCTTCCTCAGAACCATGCGCGAGCGATCCGCCCATATGGTCCAGGAACGAGCCAACTCGCAGGCTTGATGCCCGTGAGCAGAGCTGCTCGGGCGGCCCTTCTCGTACGAAGGACGGACAATTGTCGTCGTAGTCTGAGTCGAGGGCAACTTGACGCAGGTTGAGAAGGAAGTGGGTGATGATAGCTGAGGACAGCCTTCAAATAAATTGCCGTCAGCTTTCGAATCGCTGCACCAGTAATGACTGACGGAGTGAGAAACAAAGTAGCGAGAGTGAAAGCCTGCGACTCATAGTTAGCAAAGGAACGATTGTCTCGGGCAGCTGGGGTGTGCATACATTGGTCGTGATCCCGACGATATTCAACACATTCAGGGAGAGAAGACCACTGAATCCTGTGATCAGCATATGCCTTGGCTCACGGACGACGGCACTGACATAAAATAGAATGTTCCTGATGTATGTACACAGGACATCAGATTCAATCAAGCAGAGCAAGATCATAGAGCGCACCATCCCGAAGAAGTATGGTCATAACAGGCATCTTTACATTGTGCTCCCGGGCTATTCGCACTGTAGCCCATGTTTTCGACCATGTGATGATCAGGACCATAGTATCGGCGAAGATGATAGCGGTTCGAGCACCGATCTCCACTGCGGAATGTGAACAGAGAGATATAGAGGAGATAGATCATAGGACGTACATCTGCATCAAGGTGAGAAGTGAGTAGGAAGTCAAGGAGCAACTAGTTAATCACGGACCTATCAAACGTTGTCACCGATACATTCTGGGACCACAGACATTGCGGTCCGAGCACGGGGAAATTGATCATCTGCCAGTTGATCCCGTACAAGCTGGTGTACTATACAAGATGCGCAGATGAGCCGTGCTTGATACCGCATGGGCCATCTTCGCTAAACTCACCGCATTTGTACCCACGGGTACCAAGCTTAGCAATGCGACACCAAATGCCAGGAGTCGGCTACCTCCGCTAAGCGCGTAGACACGGGTTGCCGAGAACGCTGTAGAGACTCGTCAATCATTACTTGGTGGGTGCGTAGTTTGGCCTCACCTGCCCACAAGACGGATAAGCATAGGACAAGTGCATCTGTCGTGTAACTTGAGGAGGTGCAGCTAAGGACCAATAGCCAAATGTACAGTTCACATTCAGCGTCTAGTGGGGAATGGGGTTCCTGACCTCTAGGACAGCCTGCGTCAATGGGTCTGGGCTTGGTGAATGCCAATCCGCTTACATCAAGTATCCTGAAAGGGAAGAAATCCAAGATGACATTCAGGATTGCGTATACCAGGATCAAGAAACGGTTGGCATAAAACAGGACGACGGTGCTGGTCAGTTTGCATCCCCATATGAAGTGCACCTCTTGTGGAATGGTGCAGATGTGATCATAAACGGTGAGAGCTAAAGACACACTGGAGTTAGTTACTCGCGATTCATGATATATGTATGCAACGTACCTGCAGAAGCTACAACACAATACCTGCCGATGACGCTTCGGGCCCCGGGAGCGCGACACACGTCTTGTGAGTAAAGCTGGTACTTCGGGGATTCATCAGCACTCACCCGGAGCTGACGAGGCTCAATATCTGATCAGCAGCTGGACCGGTGACCAGCGACATTGTCAGAGGAAACAGTGAAGGCAAACGGGGTAAACGATGGGATGACAAGAGAGAGAAGTTTTGGTGTATATATAGATGTTAAGACATCTACGGTGCACTGGTTGCACAACACATGCACATCCCAGTCCAATGTGATGGATTCTCTCAAGTGAAAAGTAAGTTTGCGAATGCGGTGATGATAGCACTACGGGGTCTCAGCATGCCATATAGTATTAGTAGAGCTGTTGGACAGTACGGATGCACGACCACGACATATACTGTCTCAATAGCTTGCGCTGAGGCGTTACACTGCTCCTGGAGCTCGCAACCTTCGGGCTCGTTATGCGGAGGCGATCTGAACAATTCCGGAAGCTGAGAAGGTCAGGGAGTTGAGACGGAAGTGCGAAGTGGCGAAATCTTCCGGTGCGATGAAAATCGACTGATATATGAATGAATTAAAAGCCCTTTGAAACAGGATTGACACTCACTCACGCTGATTCGTTTGCATTGTCTAGCAACTGTCTCTTCGGTATGTTCCAACACATGCAGTCCAGTGCCCTAGCCCATAATGATCGATGTTGCATCAACATCAAATTGAACAAACCAACTGGCATGAGGTGGGGAGCTACAGCCTCAGTATGTGTTGTTGAGACCCCGTGCAGGATTGCGTCTTCTCGTTCTGCGACAGAGGAATGGTCAATGACGCCTGTCTCAACTGGGTGATTATCGCAGAGCAGGCGGGATTTACCGATGATATGAACTCAATAATTGCAACAATCATGAGCTGAGGTGCCTCCCAGTCTCGAGAGCGAGCAGCGAGGCAGTCAGATGGTCGCGGTATATCCACATCATCATCTAGTTGCCAAATGAGTAGAGAGGCGCCGCCTAATGTCCGCAAACGCCGTGCTTTGTTCTTATTCGCAGCTGGAACCTCAGATGCGTTCTGAATGCTGACGGCCACTTGGTGTGTTCAAAGTATTGGCTCAAACGCCACAGGACAACCTTCAGTTGGGCCATAGAGCGTGACGATGCTCATATTGCATTCTCTTTGGGCATATTGCTGAATTCTAATTCCGGGCTCGATTTAAGCATCTCATGTCTAGCTGAGATGGTAGGGAGTCTAAAAGAGGTACGTCCACATGGTCGAAGGTATGTAGCATCAACTTCCCCTCGATACATCCACTAGCTGACGCTTCATATCTCCGCAGCACATTTCTCACTGACTGAGAATGGGTCGCGAATCGTTCGCAGTCACCGGCATCGCTCCTTGCTGCTCTCATTGCGCCAAACAACATCTTACGACGTTGCGGGGCAGCAGCGTCGCCAGCAGGGTGAATCCCCATACCAGGGTGTTGGACTCGGTATGGCGTCCCTTCAATGTAAGTAGTGGCGTCACGCCCAATCGTCCCATATACTAACATGAGGTCTGTAGGTGTGTCTGCTCAGCCTTGATCGAAAGCCCCGCCAACGGACCCAACCGAGCCAGCCTCGTGTGCACTCATGAGGTCTACGTGTCAAGTTGTTCGCGATGAGACCATGGAACGATAGGGAGAATTCGACGAGGATTTGGTTTGTAGCCAACGCGTCCATTCTGACGCCCTCGAAGTGTCGAATCAGCCGACCTTCGGATTTCGAGCTCATAGACCAATATGCGACAACTTCTTGCCGAACGACGGGTATCCCTAAGGAGCAATGCTGGAAAAGTGAGCAGGCCGACTTGTTATGAAACGCGTATTACGATCGCGGAGCAACAGCACAGAGCGAGTGCGTGTCTTGGCTCTATCTATCACCTGTGTTGAGCTCACTGCCAATCAAACCGAACGTCACCTCGATGTGCACATGGTATTCACGTCTGTACGTTGGACCATTCCTTATGAGCACACGCACCATGATCAGATGGATCTTTCTGTGGCACATCTTCGTGTAAGTTGTCTCTCGTCCCGTACTCACGGACACTACACCCCTTGCGGCACGCGCTCAAATAATATCTGCCAAATGTGGGAGTCAAGATGTGTGTAAAACGATTCTGTGAGTACGATTCCGTACGAGTCCTTAGCTCATGACCAACCTTGTACTACCATGCATCTCGATTACTCCTCTGCACTCCGATTCTTGATGCCGTGCTTGAAGGCCATATGTCAATATTTTGCTTCATACGAAATGCAAATTCGAGCCTTCCGGCAGATCAGGATATCAGTTATACACCAAACCAATGACTCGGACGCCGAGGCCTTCGGGATGAAAGACATGTAACATTCGTCTGTGCTTCGGCTGATTATCTCCCTTCAGCCAGTGACTTGCTAAAGTCTCGCACGCCCCCGATCACCGTACATCTCACCGATCGAATGTCAATACGAACGAACGCAGGCACATCAGCGCATGGTTCGTTTTGCAGACATCTGCTCGTCGTTCCCCAGAGGCGACGCAAGTCAAGTAAGCCTCGGGCTACATCACGCACCCAACGTGCTATGTGCCGAGTCGCCGACGATCACCACGCCGGGCGACGGAGAACGTCCCCAGTGTCCTCCGAATCATCGCGCTACGCGCGGACCCCTCAGCCGCCACGCGACCCTAGCCTCTCCGCGTGCGCAGTCCGGACGCGGCGCAGCCCGCTCGGGACGTCAGTGGAACCTCGCCCGCCAGCCCTACTAGACTCTTCCCATCCTCCCGCCGAATGACTCGGGCCTGCCTCGCATACGCTGTCATTCGTTAAACATAATGTCGAAGACTGGGCGCACTCACGGACCCAACCGCACATGGTGTCACCCTCAGCTCGTCTACATCTCTGTATCCTCCAGCCCAGTGTATCTTGCATCACGACCCTCCTTCACACCCGCGTGCCTCGTTCCTGTATTTGATACGTTTCTCGCGAGGGCCCAGAGCGAGCGCGATCGCAAGCATCAGGAACGTTCATCGTCTGCCTCTCTATCGGGGTCCGTCGGCCGTCATCCGTTGATCGAATAACTGATCGGTCCAAAATGAGGAGAGTCCTGCTGGAAGCGGAAGGACACATACCATATTCAGGCCGACCGTTCACAATCTCGCTTGTCACGCTCTCGATTACTGGTACGCCATGTCCGCTCAGTCCAGCAGTACGGAGGTCCGAGCTTGCGCGTCGCGCGCGGGTTCAGAGTCCTTCCGTGGACCGTTGCTGCAGCGTCTGCACCCCGATAGCGTGAGAGCTGGAGAATAGAGTCTACCAGAGCATGTGGAAAGTATGGCGAGGGCATCTCGGCCTGAGGTTCACGCGGGCCGCAAAGGTGTGTGGGGCTAGAGCCCAGGACCGGGCCTCGGGGTGGTCCGACGCGTTGGCAGCTGCAGTGAGCGCGAGGAAGAAGTTCAAACTGGGCGCTCAGGTCACACGCACCGACAACGTTAACGCGTTGGGCGTCGGGCGCGCGTATCCTAGCTTTGTTCACTGGACTAATCCATACATTGTTCTTCCCTTTGTGAAGCCTACGGACGTCGCGACTATCACTCGTTCACTTGTGTGTTTGACGAGAGTGATCCCGCTGGGCTACGGCACTGCCAGGCACGTGAATGATCGACGTTCAACTTTGTAAACTTTCGATTTTGCTCAAAGTTCGGCAGGGTTACAATACTAGTCGCTTTTGTTACAGCTAGACTTGGTGTACATGTATGATGTAGAACGAGGTCGAGAGGAATCACACCGGTACGTTCCACACGTCTTTCTGCACCAGCCCCGTTCTTCGCCTGGCCAACAGGAAGGGTCAACTACGGGGATATATCGAACCACCTCAAGGGAGGAGGAGATATATTACCCGGCGCGGTGGGGAAAAGGTCACGTCCCCTTGGATGCTCTGGTTCTCTCGTAGATCCTGCGTACATCTATACTGTTTGCAGGCGAGCGGATGGCGCACGCAATCTCGGCCCATCTGACTCCATGGACATAGACGATGAATACCAGTGCTCCTGCTCGTGCGCCATACGCCTGTGTTCCTGTGTTCTCGATCCTCGTCTGCTCCGTCAAGGGCTTCCACTCCCCAAGTACATCTAAGCGAGTCTGCATACTGCTATCCCTGATAGGCATACATCAGTTCTCATCCTGAGTGACTTGGATATGGTCCTAGGCGCAAGCGCAGGAAGAGGGGCTCTGTGGGTGACCCGGTGAGCCCCGACTTCCTTGGCTGCGGGAAGCTGTGATACACCAGTCATATCCGTGATCTACACGTCGAAATTCGATGACAGAGCACTTAAGGCGCTCGTAAAGCCAGTCACAATAGCAGCATCGCGCTTAAAGAGTACAGAGCGAACCGTCTTAACTGGGGCCTGGCAGTGACTGTTCCTACCACGGCCTTCGAACTCCAGGTGAGCACTCCCAGTTCCTAGGCTTTTCCGGTACTGACGTATGATACATAGCCACACAATTTTGTAAATACGCTCAGACTTCCTTAAGCCATGTGGCCGAGCTGCTTCTGGATTGCGCCAATGATGACATGCTCTGCACCGAACATACTACGGAATTCCCACAACGCGGACCACGTGTACGTGCATCCTGTGCCTTCAAGACTTGGGTAGCTGGAGGCGATGGCGAACCATGGGACGTCTACTGCATGTGTAAGTAGCGGAGCACCTGTCTGGGTATCGCTGCAGCTGCATTTGTGCATCGCACGCATATGCAGATAGTCTCCGCAGTGCGAAGTTTGGAAGAAGCAAATGACACACCATAGGGTTATGTCTTCGATCACATGTCTATTTGACAGGCCTCGTGTATCATGGCCATCGCGATGTGTAGATAATTGCCATTATACTCATCCAGTGCGCATCGCAGTAGGGGGACATCTATCGTGCACTGCAGAAGGTGAATTCGTGTATCGTGTGAGTAGGCGGATGTGCTGCGCAGCGTGGGTCTGAGCAGAAGTAGCTGATGCAGGATAAGTTCTGGCTGGATGCTTTCAACGATCTGAACGCGCCGCCGTAGATGACGAGTGCACTCGAACCAGGCTCCGACGAAGACACACCGTGCGACCTGATCATGTTTTTACAAATGCTCCAGAGTAATGTGAGTGTTCCGCAGCTGCGTATTCATCCCCTGCCATAGACTAATCTGCAGTATTTGTTCGGGGGTCCCCTGTGAGTGTCATGTGCTCTACCCGCGTGATCAAGATCCCGTGCCGATGTGTGCTGTACCTGACATGGTCATCGCTTCGATCGATGTGGTCCTGGACTTTACTCCGACCAACATCACCTTGGCTTAACGGACATATACGAGGCTGAAATCTCGCTTACTTGTCCAGATCTCAACCAACTCACTTCAACGACGCTAACCATGGGCAAGAAATCGGACGTAGCGACCGATGTTCTAGGAAATGCCATCACGGTCCTCGAGGCTCTCAAAGACGCATCAGACGCCATCTCTGCAGTCCCATGCCTTGGGGCGGTCTTCGCCGCCGCCCTGGGGTTGCTCCAGACCATAGAGGTGCGAAGCGTCGCCGGTTCAATTCACACTAGTATTGATTCCGATCGTGGTTTACAGAGAATGAACACGTCTAACGAGAGGTGCAAACGCCTTGCGTTGCGCGCGCAAGAGCTCGCGGAGTACATCGAGAAACGGATCGCCCAGAACGTCGATGGCGTCGACGAGGATCTCACTGCGAATCTCAACAAACTCTGCGCGTAGGCCTAGTTCAGCTTTGTGGCACCTAGGCCCAAACAAACACCCCATCAGGTTGCTCAGGTCCATTCAGACTGACGTTGAAAGTCTGAACCGGCGGAAACTTTTCGTCAAGCTTTTACAAAGCAGCAGCATCGCTGGCAAACTGGACGACCATATCGCAGCTTTAGACTCGGCGTGGCGCTCCTTCGATGTATGCTCTCTCATTGCGTCGCACAATTTACCTCAATATGAAGTCTGTAGGCCTGTTGTCTACTCAGCATAGACCGGAAGCTCAATGAACAGAAGAATTTGGCCCTGAGCCAGGTTTGTCTTTTGCCTCGGCTTCGTCTGGCGACTTATGCTGATGAACTGATGGAATGACAGAGATTATACGACGATGAGGTACGCTACCCACATGCTCGCTGATTTGTCCCTTACTCCATCTTCAGTATCGAGTCTTTCGGTATCCGGACCTGATACCCTTTGAGGCCTGTGATGACTTCCTTCCGGAGGATGGGTATCCCCATGGGGCAATGCTAGCACACTGGGGAAACCAGGTTGTGGTAAAGCGTATACTACGAGCCCATAATGCAGAACGAGTGTGTATTCTGCATTCGCACAGATTTAACGGTGATTGACGTCATATCTATTCTAGCCGGATGTTAAAGCAATATGTAAACGCTATCCTCCAGTGTATGTCAAGTCACTGGGCGCCCCCATGCAATGCAATGATGATGAGCGTTCTATACTCACAGGACTCACCCGCGCATTGCGAAAGTGTTGGGTTACTCTGATTCTATTCTAGAAGAGCCATACTATGTCATTTACACCGGTGAGATGAGAATAGCATGATTGGTCGCGCCTTTCAAGTTTGATTGGCTTCTTCATAGAAGGAAGACCAGTCCAGGATTATTTGAGCGACATAACGGATACGAAGGCCATCTTACGATTTTGGCTACAATCTGTGAGTACTGTATGAAAATTACATCTATGATATATTGAAGTCGCTGTATTGGAATGTTGCAGTTGCTTGATTTCAAAGTATGCCTCCCTCCGCAGAAATTATCCTCATTAAAGTAACCTTGACGTTCTTCGCAAGAGTGCGTATACCTACCTCACCAAGGAGGAGGACCGGGCTATTGTTTCCGGTGGATCTAGCGGCCACATTATATCTCTGTCAACTACTCGTGTGGACGCGACCAACAGATTATTATTTAGTGCTGACGACGCGAGGGATCGTTTCTATCAACTCCTCATGTTTTGGCAGTATCATTACTCTTATGTAAGTTAAATCTTTTCATAAATGTCGGTGCTCACGCTTCTCCTGTAGTATTTACAACATAGCAAAATGTCACATTTCTTCTGTAAGGCCCCCTTCCTCAACGTCAAAATGATACTGGCTTAACCATCTATCAAAGCTTTTCAGCCTGTGGATGCAACATTGCTTCAGACATGTCTCTCCGCTCTTCAAAATAATACACGCGCTCCAGACTTCGACCATCTGGAGCTGTACCACTTCACGTGGGATCTGCCACACGAGTCTTCTGTATCCGTACGGCTTGGAGATTTCGGCTACATGACCAAGGACCGCCAATTCATCCATCTCGGCAATATTGTTGATATCATATCTGCTCTGAATGGTGGACCTCTGTCGGACTCGGAGATTTGGGAGGACTTTACAAGTTCACACTCATGCCTGCGCAAGCAGGATGTCAAGGACCGTTTCTCCGGTATACGGTATGAGTTTGTTTTGAGACTAGAACTCCTGGGACTACCTGACCGTGCGCAATGTCTTTGGATAGGTATACACCAGATACTGATTCTCAGTGGGGCCATGCGAACTGTCGTAAGATGGTCCGTCTTGTGGACAGGTGGCTACAGCTTTTCTGGAACCACGTGGTGCATTTCGCCGCTCAAAAAGACATTGCTCTCCATGATATCGTCATCGGTGAGTACGCCATGCCTGTCCGCAGGTACAATAGTATGGGTATTGATCCGCAGACTGCAGCATATTGGTTTCTTCAGAATAACGAAGTAAAGTGGTACAGACGTAGATGTGCAGGATGTCGGGAACGAGTGCCGCAATGCCAAACTTGCCATGGGGGCGAGTCCTCTTCCGGGATATACAGGACGGAGTATGTGCGCGACTCTTCAGGCGACGAGTTTGAGTTTGAGGTCAGCGACATGGTCCAGAGCAATCTATCCGACTCTGCGCCTTGTACGTATACATCAAGCCCTGTATACGCGACGCGACGACTGAAAACAGCTTGACACAACCTAGTTTCCCTAGACCTATACTTCCACTTGACGCATGCGAGTAACGGCGTATATAAGCGCGGAAGTCTCATGCCGTGGGGCTACTGGTCTCTGGATCCGGAACCCTGCCCCGGCCCGTGGCCAGACATTGTGTCGGATAACTTCCACGTAGTTCAACGCAGGACTAGGTGAGCGCGCTTCTCAATCAGCTTCCGCGCAGATTCGTATATTAAATTGCCTCACATTGGGTCTAGTGTCCACTGGCAATTCCTGCCGCCTCTTGAGGCCGCAATGCTGACATATATGAAAGGGTACAAGCTACCACATCTCCCGTTCTATGCCCATACAACCCGCAGCACCCCCGAGATCACGTGGGACTGGCACAAATTGATGTCTGTTATGTCTGCAACCAAGCGTACACGAGTTGAGCGATCCTGCATGCTCACATGAGCCTCACCTCCCCGTACACCGCCGAGTCTCAGCTTTCGGATAGACTCCCTTTATTTACGTCTCCTGTTCACACCAGGCTTGATCCTCATATGCCAGTATTTCACTTCACATACAATGCTTGAACGTTCAGCACTTCGAACGAGCCTGACTCGGGGTAGAAAACCAGCGTGTGGGCCAGTGTGCGATGTTCCGCGAATCGGGGCCGCATGACGAGAGGGATCCGTGGCTCGCGAGCTACGGACCCTCGCTGTAGGCGCTGCGTCTCGCAGACCGTCCATGCACACCAAAGCTACACGTGAATGCTGTGCCTCGTCGGATACTGCGCGAATCTTGCAGCTCAATTGCCTGGTGGCAGGGACTGACTACGGTGACAATGTGTACCACCCCTGGAGGCTGCCCTGAGCGCCTACGCGAGTTGCATCGAGCTGCAATGAAGTGCCACATTTTGCACTCGCAAACGCTGCACCCCTCATGATAAGCACTGGGATGGGGTCTGTGGCACTTGTGAGCAAGATATGTAGATGGGACGATTTTTGCGAGCACTAATTCGTGCGGTTTCTCAGTCCATGACCAGCTTTCTCGTCCTTCAGTGTATCTCGAGCTTTGCTCTGCTCCGAAAATATTCATGTGGTTCGTTCCGCTGTATACGAAATGCGTTTCAGACCTTCCGGCAGATCGGGATATCGTACATCGATTCTCCACTGTACCAACCCCTCAGACCTCGAAGCCGTCAACATGGACAGATACCCTGTGCCACATGCAGCAGTCGGATATCCACCTCCATCCTCCGTATCTCCGGAGCCTTGCACACCCACGACCACTGCACATCTTGCCGGCCTGAGAACGACACGCACGGGTACAGACAAGTTGGCACATCTTTCGTTTCGCAGGCATCCCGATGTTCGTCGTTCCCTAGAGGACACACGAGTACAGTAATCCTCGGGCCACATCACGCATCCGGTCCGCTACATATATATATATATATCGAAATTTGCCACGCCGGGAGACGAACGTCCCCAGCTTACTCCGAATCATCGCGCTATGCGCGAGTCCTTCAGGCACCACGCATGACTGTGATACCAGAACGTCGTGGCAGAGACTTGTCCCGTGAAGACCGGTTACGGGATCTCATTGTCACGTATAGCCTACATCCGACAGACGTATCGAAGGCTCTGCGTGTGTGCTTGGGTGCACATCTCACCAGCATACCAAATCCAACAGCACGTTGACAACACGCGCCTCGAGTCTCGACGCGATGCCGAGATCGAAGAAAGTGGCATA
The DNA here is from genome assembly GCA_000320605.2 of Gelatoporia subvermispora B. Classification (NCBI taxonomy): domain Eukaryota; kingdom Fungi; phylum Basidiomycota; class Agaricomycetes; order Polyporales; family Gelatoporiaceae; genus Gelatoporia; species Gelatoporia subvermispora. The sequence goes on from KB445807.1 coordinate 686,424, forward strand.
TCCCGCTCAGGTAACGCAATACCTCCCCCGAACGATTCAATGCACCGCACGCGCCGCCTCACTCCCCACCCCGAGCGCACACCTGGATTACGATCCTCGAGACCGCGAAAGTCGAAGCCCCGGGAGCGGAGGGCCAACCTGCATCGTAAATCCGCAGTATTCCGAGATGATCGAAACATATCGACGGTCCGACCCCAGCACACGCGGTCCCCCACGCACCGGCCTCTCACGAGACACACTCGCGCCCAGCCCCACGCCGCCTCCCACTCCAAGCGCACCCAAGACCCAAGACCCAAGACCCAAGACCCAAAACCCAAGACCCAAGACCCAAGACCCAAAACCCAAAACTCAAGGACCCGCGAACCCCCAATTCCAATTCCAAACCCTAAAGCCCGCGCCCAGGCACACCAGGCACACCGCCTCAAGCTCAAGTCCCAGGCACCGCCCACGCTCGGCCCCGGCAATGTCGCCTCTGCACTGTGCGCACCTACTTACCCACCCACCCCGCTCGCGCGCATGTGCGCCTGTCACAGACGCCATCCAAGTCAGACGGACGTCATGCGGTACGTCCACGCGACGCGCGCGTACGAGGCCGTGCACATCGGTTTTATGATGTACTTCCATAGCATATCCCAGATTCAAAATTCAAACGCTGAGCCTACTTTCCTTCAGTGCTGAGAGCGACAGTACTAGCAGCTCGCACCATTCACTCGGGCTAGAGGGACGAGCACGAGCGCGCGGACAAATCTAAAATCCAGATCGACCTCGGCACACCGGGACAATAATCTGTCAAAGAAAGCACCTTGTTCTGTGTTTGAATAAACGTATCATATCGTGAGGGTCATAACGTCGAGCACAGCATGCACAAGCAGGGGAAGCGATGGACACGAAGCAGGAAGGACAGGACGGGCGGGCATGGTACGGGTATGAGTATGGACGGCGGGCATGGGGCCGGAGGAGACATGGAACACGGGGTGCGGCGGGAGGAGGCATGGGACACGGAGGAAAAGAGGACAAGGGACCGGAGGAGACATGGAACACGGAAGGATGAAGGAGGTACGATGAGCGAGTGCGGAGCAAGACGACGGCGTGAAGCAAAGGCAAAGTGATATGCGAGGCGACAAAACTGGCGAAGCGGTTGGTTGAGATTGCGAGCGAAGCGGCGGTGCATAATTGCAGACGCCCGTGGGATGGGGCGCGTGATGCACAGAACGATTGATGGGGTATCGGGGCGCGTGCGCGGGCGCGAATGTGGGCGAAGAATAGTCGTAAGCGTGAGCGTGAGGGAGGCAATCCAGAGATCCAGAGCGGGCTTGAGCAGTGCGATGCGATGCGGAGACGTGCGACGTGTGGGCGGGCGGGAGACGGGCGATGACTGAGTATATGCGCGGGTGGGTGAGCGCAAGTGAGTGTATGCGCATGCCGAGACGCGGGTGGGTATATTCGGCACAGCGCCGGGCTTCAAACGAACGTAGTCGCCGAGTCGTCACCAACCCGCTCACTGCACCGCCGCCGTCGCGACCTGCGCGCTCTGCAGCAGCGCGGCCGAGCTGCGCCGCCTAAAGCGCTGCGTGAGGTCGCGCGCCTTGCCCCTCCACCCGTCCTCCCCGCGCGCCCTCTCTCTTTCCCTCTCCTCCGCAAACACCACCGCGCTCACCTCTTCCTCGATGCGCTCCTCCCCACTCCCGCTTCTGCTCCCGCTCCTGCTCCGCCCCGACGCATCGCTCGTTCGCACAGAAACAGTGGTGCTCGTCGACTGCACCGACACGCCGATCACCAGCGGCTGCTGGCTCGCAAACACCGTCATCGCGGGCGCAGGCGTCGGCGGCGCGCTCTTCGTCAGACTCAGCCGCCGCGCAATCGCGCGCCCGATGCTCGCCGAGAGCGTAGGCTTGCCTACAATGGTCGCGACCTGCGTGACGTGCACTGCCGCGTCCTCATCCGCGCGCGAGACAGGGTCCGACGCCGACGCAAACGAGTCGACGGACTCGCCCTGCCCCGCGCTGGTGGATGGGGACGCGCCGTTGCGGACCCTGTAGAAAGTGGACTTGCGCGCGGCGAAGGACGGGCTGCGCTCGAGCTCCGCGGGCGTCGGCGTGCGCAGTGGGTCCGCAGCAGGGCTGTCTGCTCTCTGCGCGTGGGGATCAGGAACCGTTAATTGAATATGGGAGAGAAAAGGCATACAGAGGCAGATGCGGATAGAGGTACGGGCGAGGTCTGGCCCTGGCCGAAGCGGGAGATGGTGATGCTTCCACGGCGCCGCTCGCGCTCGCGAATGGTCGCCTGCCGCTCGGCGGCGGCCTCTTCCTCGGCGCGGCGCTCGCTCTCGGCTTCAAGTTTTGAGAAGATCTGTGCGGGGGGACGATACAAGCAGAACGAAGGTGTCGTGAAGGGGCGGCATGACGGGCACAAAATGTAGTACACAATTTGTGATCCGTAGGCAAAGACGGATGAAACAGAGATGGGAACAGTGGGGCGGTGAGGGGGAACAAGCAGAAAGCCGTGAGCGGGGCCCCGCGCGATGGACAGTTGGGTGACGCACCTGCTCTATTATCTCTGCGCGACTCTCGTCGATGTCCGTGGTCATCGGCGCAGACGCGGGCTCGCACTCTTTCGGCGCGGTGGTGGTCGACTGGATTTCTAGCTCCGTTGTGGACATCTTGTAATGCTAACGCAGAGAGGGGAGACGGCGGCGGCGGCGGCGGATGCAGACCTGGCGACGGGTGTTGGCGAAATGCTGGGGGAGAGAAGAGGGGAGCGGTCAGAGGGAGGTTGGCGCGCAGGGTGTTGTATTTGAAGGAAGAGGACTGGGAGGGTGAGAACAGAAGACTGATACGCTCGCCCGACTCGTCTTGTTGGCGTCTGCCGCTCTCGTCTGCTGGGGAAGCGACTGATGCATCACGTCCCGCCCAATTCTGGCAGCCCAGCCTACCACCGGCCTCCAGCGGCGAGCGGCGAGCGGCATGCTGCGTGCCCATTCCTGCACCTCCCAGACTCGTCCCCCTCCGCCAGCCAATCGCCGCGCGCGCTGCAGACGTTCCACGAGAAGGCGCAAACAAGGGCGCTGCCACTCGCGCCACGCGCCACCACGATCGACCGCCCCCACCTGGCCCGCCGCCTGCCGAGATGCGCCCCAGATCCCCGCCGTCCGCCATTGGCCCCCGGAGCGTGCCGCGCGCGGAGCCCCAATCGGCGCACGCCACCGGCGCTCGGCCGCGCTCGCGCCCCCGATCTCTGGTTGGTCGTTTCGCCGACGGACAGCGACGTCCACAGTCGACGTGTCTCGCCTCTCGCGAGCGCGGACTCCGCACGGCGGCGCCTGCCTCGCCATCGGATTCTGATGCGCCCCGGCACGCGACGCGCAACGCCCCCCCTGCAGACGGCCCTAGCCTGGGCCCGCTCGCATGCACACCAGACACAACACGCTAACGCGAAGACGGGGCGGAACGCGCGCGGCACAGCGAGGCTAGCGTCGAGGAACAGCGGAGCGTTCCGCACAAAGCAGGACAAAACACCGGCGTGCGCGTTGCCCTGCGGGACGAGAAAGGATGCGCAAGTCCTGCCTACCTGCGCTTAGCACGACGCTACGTAACGGCTAGCCGAAAGTCGACTGGAGGTTCTTTGCGCTGCGAGCGAGCCAATCAGCGCCGTGGCACGTCGCCCACGGACAATTTTCGCGCACCTGGATACGAAAATTGCGAACGCACTCGATTCGCAGGGGCGAGCGGGTAGATATGCGCGAGCTCTAGGCCGCGCATCGGAGTCGGGGAGGACGCACTGCAGCGATGAATCTCGTCCAGCACAGGTATATGTGGGGACGACCCCACAGAAGTCGGTCGGAGTGCAAAGAGAGACTTTCCGTATCAGGTATCTTCCTCTCCTCAACGAGAAAGGTGGGATGATGTCAGTAACGCGTTCTGCTGTCGTGCGTCATGCACCCGATCGCAGCCCCAGTCCCGTCCTAATCGGGACGACAGGAACCTCGTAAAGCTCTCCAGTGGTCCCCTTAATTTGCAGACAATTCGCAGACTCAGGTCGCATCAGTCCCATCGAAACGAGTAATTCGCTGCCTCGTCCCGTACGCAGGCTACACGACTGCCCACGCATCACAAACCCTCCACCCCAATCGCCCACGCGCACTTTAAACTTGACTCCACAGACAGACCCATCCTACCGTCGCGCCGGCACCACAGCTCCGCGTCGCGCCCGCTGCGCACACGGCTCGCCACCTCGAAGCACCGTCGGGCCTCGGCGTGTCGGCGCGTCGGCGCGTCGGCAGCCGCTGGCCGGCTCGAGCCTCGGAGGGCCGCACCCCCGGCGCTGCTCGCTCCGGTCTCTGCTCGCCTCGTCTCGCGTGTGCACAGGGCGCAGGCGCTGTCCCGCGAAGGAACGCGCCGCGCCCGGGTCTGGCCTGCGGTCCATTCTAATTTCTCGCGCCCGGTCGTCCGGATTTCGTGCAAGCTCTCTTCTCTTCTGGAAACTCGCTTCTGGTTTCTTGTGTCGAGCGTCTCTTGTGGTGTCTTGTCTCGGTGATGTGGGCTATGATAATTCTGGGGAACAACTGCCGAGAGCCTAGAATATGAGGACAAGCCTGATGCTGGGTGTCTATCTTCCTGGCGCGCTGTCCGATCCCAGCTCGCGTCGGGAACAGACGCGCCCTCGCACGAGCCAGCGACCGCCGACGACGCCCGGGCACTCTCGTCTCTATGCAGAGCAGAGCAGACCCATCCTCCGCATATCAGCCCTTCGCACCGCCGTCCAGACTCCAGACCCTGCAGACCTGCAAACCACTCACAGACAGACAATTCGAAGGAAGCTGGGGATGTTATTCGCCGCCCGGCCCCAGAGCGGTGATTCCGACATATACCGCGTTGGGCGCGTGGCGTAGCCCGAGGCCCGGCTGTGTTTCCTCTGAGGGAAATACCGTTCGATGCAGAGGGAACTGCCGTTCGATGCATGCGAATCGAAAGAGGCGCAATTTTGTCCGTGTCCGTGTGTGTTGGTGTCAGATCGGTGAGATGTATGGTGATCGCGGACGTGCATGACTCGAGCTGAAGGGAAATAGTCAGTCGACAGACGAACGGGACATGTCTTTCATTCCGAAGGCTTCGGCGTTCGAGTCATTGGTTCGGTGTATAATTGATAGCCCGATCTGCAGGAAGGTTCGGATTTGTATTTCGTATACGACATGAAGCAAAATATTGACATATGCCCTTCAAGCACAGCATAAAGAATCGGAGTATAGAGGAGTAATCGAGATACGTGCAAGTACGAGATACATGGAAGTACAAGAAGGTTGGGCATGACTCGAGGGCTTGTATAGAATCGTACTCACAGAATCGTTTTACACACGTATCCTGGATCCCAGATCTCGCGGACATGTTTTGAGCGCATGACACAAGGGGTGTAATGTTCGTGAGCACATAACGAGAGACAACTTACATGAAGATAGGCCACAGAAAGATGCATCTGATCATAGTGCGTGTGCTCGTCAGGAACTGTTCAACGTACAGACATGCATACCATGGACACATCGTAGTGACGTTCGGTTGGATCGACAGTGAGCTCAATGTAGGCCGGCAAATTCGACACTTTGGTCTGCGCTGTTGGTGGGTCTTTCGATCAAGGCTGAGCAGACGCACGTCTACAGACCTCATGTTAGTATCGTGGGACGATTGCAACCCGAGTCCACTCCGCTGCGCAATAACGTTCACAGTGAGCGGGAGGTGGTTGTGCACGGGACGCTCGGACGTGGAGCTGTCACAATGACATGTCGCTGAGTTGGCAGACTGGTGGGCCTTCGTCGCAGCTCGCAGTCCGCTGTCTATCGGCGCAGCCGCGTCTCTCGCTGCTGTACTTTCTGCCGCGCGGGACGTACCAGCGACGGATGCGGCACGCGTTGCTGAGGATATCGAGGGGGACCGAAGCTCGTACCATATGTCTGGTCGAATTCGCCACCGTGTGAAGGAAACCAGCAGGACTCATGTCTATGTTTCGGATTGCGGTGGACGAGAGGGAATAGATGTCATGACCTTGAACGGATTCTGTATTATCACAGCTCGCGTTGCCGCGCTGTGAATCAGCGATACGGATCTCTCGCGTCCCGTCACTCCCCACCTTCATCCCGCTATCGCAATTTCCCCTCGCATATCTTAACCATGCGCTTTATGTCGAGTAGTCACCGAGCAACTCATAGATCTTCCGTTAATGGTAAGCAAACCCTCTGAATTTGCCGCAGCACTCGATCGACGGCATGGACGCTTCTGACCCTTGCAATCACGCTTGCTCTGGACCCTTATGGGGAGCACACTCAGGACACGGATGGGGCACGTGGGTGTCAAGATTTACACGCATGCAGCAGAGGGAGACTTTAGGGCACATCATGGTGTGACAGCATCGCAAACTGGTCCCATCTCTTGGGGCCAGGTATGAGGCACCTCGATCGCGCCCCTCTCTCCATATTCTCTTAGCATCTCTCGAGTGTACTCCACCGCCGCCCTAACGTGCGGACGAACTTGTGGTTCTGGGTGCCAACAGGTCTCCATGAAGGCCCAAAATTGGTCAGATAGTCCCAATCCGATTGCACGAAGGGGACGACGTGGACGGTCGCCACGAATGATCCTCGCAACGGCGTTACCGTCATTCGTATATTGATAGTATGGGACACGCCCTGTAAAGATCTGCCAAGATTTCAACGGTTATTTGACTGGGAAATTGTGAAGAACGTGCCTCCCATATGACGAAGGATAACGCATAGATATCGCTCTGAGGCGTACTTTCCGACTTCAATAGCTCGTACGCCTCTGGGTCCAGCAACTCGGGGGACATCCATCGAAGCGACCCAGCGGCAACAGTGATTGTTTTCAGCTGGTTATTGAAGTGCATTGCGGCAAGGCCGAAGTCTGCAAGGCATGCAGAATGTTGTTCGCTAACGAGAATGTTTGGCTGGATATTTATCTTCAGTTTGAGCGCAACAAGTCAAGAAACCTCACATACACTCTTCAGATCACCGTGAATAATCTTCGAGCGATGAAGATACTCAAGGCCTTCCGCAATGTCCAAGATCTGAACGCTAATATTAATATTCAGCTGGATAGCATTCGCATGATGGACTGACTAATCGAAGCCTATTAGCAGCTGTATTACTTCGAAGGTAATCTGCAATCGTTCCTCGAGGCATCCAGTCACAAACAATGGCCCATCCCGGTTCAAAAGACGTGCTATCGATACCGCGAAACGGCGTGATATTTGGATGTCTGAGGCGTTTCCACAAGATAGCTTCCCGGCAGAATGTCTACAAGGAGTCGTGACGCTTCGGCCTTATAGAAGTGTGTCATACCAACACACCTTTAGATCTTGCGTAATATTCTCCGCGTTGGTGCTGTCTGCCTGGATCCTAAAGACTTTCAGTGCAACCTGTCGCCCCTCAAATTGCCCTTTCCAGACATCCGCATATGATCCATGTGAGTCTGACCTGGCAGCAATACTCGAGATGGCATGGCGTGGAAGGATGAAAGACTTCGGAACAATGTAATTGAGTCCGCACATCTTCCTGAGAATATCCAGACACTGCACTTGAATGGGATCAGATACATCAACGACATCAAGTACCTAAAGCATGTCATTATTCAGCGTCCCATACAACGAGATGTTTGAAGAAAGTATGACTGGCTTTATCGAGATACTCGACGAACAATTTTGCATCTTCATTGCCGAGAGAAATAACTCGTTCCGGTCCATCTGGGTCAGCCAAGACTGTTTTCAAGCATGAGAAGGTCTCCGTATAGCTCGGCACCAGACGCAATGATCCCAGGTTTGGCAGGTTGCGATTCTGGCTAGACCGTGTCAGCATCAGACGAAGATGAACGCAAGAATCCGACATGCATTTTGTGAGTCGATCGTAGCGACAGGACGCTTATTCCATAGCAGCTGCAAGGTTTCCTTCAACTCTTCCGATCTGATCAAACAAGAGATGGAGTCCGCTTCAGAAATCTCTGCAACGGTCCCTTCGAGTCGCGTGAACCAGCCAAGAATGGTCTCAGCTTCGTTTGGATCACCTACTCACGCGAGTGAGCAATGGTTCAGTTTGAACATCGAAGGACAGGTTAAATAACGACTGACTTCCGCGGAGGTCGTCCTCAAACAAAGATTCATTTGGAGACCAACGCTGTACCAGCATTTCAGCGGTCTTGATAATTCGGTTGAAAGATTGCTGATTGGATATGATCAATTTCCAAGACATTCGCTAGCTTGTTGGACGAGGACTGAACTTGATATATACGCAAGTGCCTTCCGTCCCGCGAGATTTTGTCTTGGTACGTCTCTAACTTCTTCTTGAGTTGTACATGTGGATCCTGTGGTGTAGACTCAGTAGCCTCCCTTAGAGGACGCTTCCGAGTGGGTACCTCGAGAAATGTTTCGAGGCTCACATGCTCGACCTTCGCGTCAAATTGCGTGCGCAGCTGCTTCTCGCTCAGCTGACTTCCCTCTGTCATCTCCCGCTTTGCCCTCTCCCAGCGCTGCCGCTCATCTGCGATCTGCTTGAGGAACTCCGCGCGCTGCGTTTCTTTCTTGATCCCCGCTACGCAGCGGCCCTGTAAGACATTGACCTTGGCCGACTCGAGGCTCTTGTTCAGGTTCATGACCGTGCTCTGCCACTTCTGAATCTGGAGCTGCATTATCTCGCGATCCTCCGTGAGCTCCCTCAATATCTCCGCGTCGCTCTCCATCGTTCCCGTAAGGAGCTCTTCCTCTTCCTGCAGAGCTCGTAATCCGCGCTGGTTCCGCTCAATGAGGTTCACAATCTCCGCACCGAGTGCTTTTCCCACCGCAGTCTGTGTGAACTGCTTGCCTTCGGCGAGCTCCTGCTGAACCTGCAGGACAACGGGTTCCTTGGAGAGAATGTTGGAGATGATTGAATTTGCGGACGTGAGCTCGTTGTTGAAACGTATCATCTGTGCGCCTTTGTCGAGCAGCGGCTTGAAGGTAATCCTCATTAGCTCTCCCTCACGCGCCGCGCCAACCTCCTCCGAGACCCCGTCCCACATCGTCGTTACGATGGTGACGTTCTGGATTGCCTCGTCACCACAGAACTTCTGAAATATGCGCAGACCTTGCTGCGAGGCACGGCCGACTCGAGGGTCGCTGATGCGATGCAAGTAGATTAGCCCGTTCAGTCTGCGTCCTTCTTCGTACCTTTGAGAAAGGAGTTAGACACCACATAATATGTACAAGATATGTACGTACTCGACCTGTAGAAATGAACTAATTTGGGGTAGAATATCCGGGTTATCGGTGACGCCATCGAGGTCTGGTACCTCGATCAAGGTGATCTCTCGTCCGTCAGCTTCGAAGAATGAAAACGTCTCGAAATGAGGCATATCAAGTTCCTCTAAAGTGTGATTGATCTTAATTGTCTCGTCCTTCGTCACCAAGCGAATGAACTATGAGGAATACATGTTTGCAATAAGTACCCAGTCGATAAGCGTCACGCACTGTTGATTTCCCGGTCCCGGTGGAGCCCATAACACTATTATATGACCATTCGTTTCACTTTATCCATTTTCACAGTCTATATGTGCACTACTCACGCGATAGACGCATCTAGGCGACGTCGAACAGCGGAATCTGCCCACAGCTCTGGTTGCTTGGGCAAAGGGGACGATCTAGACAAACTTTTGTATCATGAAAATGCCGAGTGGATAGGCGAAGTCTTACCTTGGAGACGACATAACCCGTTTGTCACAGGTCATTCCAGGAGGTCGATGATAGAGCTTTCGAGGCCGTCGAGGCGGATTGCGGTGAGCGCGCGCTTAGAGAGCACTATCACTTCTCCCACTCAACTCTTGTTTCGCGGTGAACGCCGAGCGGAACAGGTAAAAGACAGCAGCTTACCAATGTCAGGCCGTGACGTGAGAGGCCACTATTCACGGCCCAGTCCCGTGATATGATCGCATTCTATTAACGGAGATACAGAGGGAGTATCCTGGATGCGAATAGTAGGTTCCATGCTTGCCGTTGACAAGAAATGTACCGAACATTGGCAGCAGGAGCACATGAGACGGAAATCGGGGTATGTTCCGCTGTCTCGTGAACGGAAACCCATCTTCGGTTCTTGCAGGTATTGTAGATTGTTTAGTTGGTGAATGCAAACCCAAATGGATGAATCTATCGATCCATATCGGGAGGAGGGTAGTATGAAGACACCGTTCACATGTGGCAGAGTTTAATGAGCGTGCTCTCTGGAGAAGTCGTGCAAAGACAGAATTCGGCGGACTCTCGGGAGAGCATACCACGACGGCGGCCATAAAGGCAAGTAGAGCCTGGCCACCGAGCATCGACCCTTGGACATCTATTCCTGGTATCACGTTTTATACCTTGTGTGTATGCAAGTTTCGTAAACACATCTGTCAATACGGAGACAGCTGCTCAAAAACAGCAATACACAGAAACAATTGTTCAAACACATCTATCGGACCCTACGCCGCGGTGGACTACTAGCGTGAATGAAGCACGGGGAACTCGAAGTCGACACAAGTCCCATAATCGGAACTGGGACCGGCGGCGTTCAACAGCGTTTGGAGGCTGCATTGGAACATAGGATATCGGGACCCCGCAGGGTCCATACAAAAGCTTCCTGTTGGCCAGGCGGAGAACGGGATAATGCAGAAAGATATATGAAACATACTGATAGTTCCCCTCTCAATATAATCCTGTACGGCCACAAGTTTCAACTGCAACGAACAGCGGTTCGACTTTGTGACTCTGCCATTTCTTGAGCAAAATCGAAAGTTTATAAAATTGAGCGTCAATCATTAACGTACCTAGCGCCATAGCCTAGCGGGATCTCACCTGTCAAACACGCAGATTTGCAAAGAGTAGCTGCTGTTTTGCGACGATCGTAGGCTCGAGAAATAGAATGTAAATGTCCAGTCTGACCTGAGCAGGGATCTTTGCGCCCGTCGTCCGACGCGTCGTCGATGCGCGCGACTTCAGCGCCTAGCAAACTTCTTCCTCTCACTTACTACCAGCGCGCCCGTCCGAGCACCACACAACCTTCCTGTCCGCATGAACCTCAAGGAAGAACGTCCTCGCTATCTCTCTCCCATGTACTTGAATAAGCATTAGCCCCTCCTCCCATCTTCATCGGGATGCACACTCTGCAGCAACGAAAGGACTCTGAAGCCGTGCGCGACGCGCAAGCACCAATCTTCCTCCTGCTGACGAGGCGAGGAGCTGCCTGACTTGCAGCCTCCGAGTCTGCTCTCGAGATCTGTGACGAGCGGATTTGTGAAGAGACGGTCCGCCTAGGTATGTTACGTGCCCTGCCGCTTCCAGCGAATCCCCCCTGGTTCATTTGGACCGATCAGTTATTCGATCGACGGGTGGCGGAAGACGAGTCATGAACGCTTCTGACCCTTGCGATTGCACTCGCTCTGGGCCATCATGGGGAACGCATGGAGGACAGGAATCAGCCACGCATGGGTGTGAAGAGGGTTCGAAATGGAGGTTGTCCTAGAGGATGCAGAGGTATGCACGAACTGGAGTTGATGTCATGCGCGGTTCGATCCATGCGTATGCTTAACCTTGGACATCAATTATCGACGGTTGATGATGGATGTGTGGCTGGTAACAGAACGGTGGGACCGGTATAAGACTGCATTTTGCAATCCCGCCCTTTCATGAAGCCAGGACCAGACTTTACCTACATCAGCATCCACATCTGCGGCAGGCTCGGTGTATCTAGCTATTCTCTCCCACATATTTCTGGCCTCCTTGACGACCGCACATAGATGGCAGCCTTGTGGCAGACCTTGTGCGCTTCTCCACACTGGAAGAGTTAGAGAACCGTGCCTCATCCACCGCGCCCACTCTTTACGTCTGCACAGCACCCCACTCTTCTGCAGACGCGAAGACGGATGTGGGAATGATGACGAGCGACCGGCCGTGGCGCGCGGACGAGGGCGCGAGCGTGCACTTCACGCATGTTGCAGAGATCGTGGGCCGGCATCGGGCGCACGATCGTGTTGCCACTGAGCCTGACCAAGAGTACCAAGAGTTCGCCGCTGACGCCAGCAACTGATGGCAATCAGCGTGTCGGTGCAGTCAACGAGCACGATGGCGTCTGTGTGCACAAGCAATATTATGTCGGAGAGGAGCCGGAGCCGGAACAGAGCAGAATCTGAAGATGGGTGTATTGCCACGAGCGACGCGGTTGTATTGGTGGAGCAGGAGGGGGAGAGGGTGCTCAGGGTGGATGGGTGGAGGGGCAAGGTGCGCGACACCACGCAACGCTTCAGGCGGCGCAGCTCCGCGGTGCTGTTGCAGAGTGCGCAGGTCGCAGCGGCTGCGGTACAGTGAGCGCGTCGTCAACAACTCCGCGACTACATTCGCTCAAAGTCCAACGCCATGCCGAATGAACCCTTTCGCGTCTTTGCATACGCACCCACCCATCCGCGCTCACCCAACTGCGCATACACCCACTCATCACCGCATCGCATCCCACCGCTCAAGCCCACTCCAGGTTTCCCGCTCACGCTTGCGACTATTTTTTCGTTCACATTTACGCTCGCGCCCACGCCCCGATACCCCGTCAATCATTCTTGTGCATCACTCCCACGTTTGTCTGCAAGTCCAACCCGCCGCTCGCCGGTTTTGTCGCCTCACATATCATTCTGCCTTTGCTTCACGCCGTCGTTTTGCTCCACACTCGCCCATCGTACCTCCTTCATCCCTCCGTGTACTATGTCTTCCCGCCTCCGCCGTGTCCCATGTCCGCCGCCGCACCCCGAAGCGGACGTTCACTGCACATTGGGCTTCTCCTGTGCGTCGCTCTCGAGCGTCTAGAATCCAGATGTACCCGTTCTCTCCCCAGCTCTTGCACATATGCATAAGCGCACCACGGTCCCGCTCTCGACACGCAACAGTATGTTGTACAGGACCGCCGCCTCAAACCTTGCCGATGAGCGCTGACGGGACCTGTGTATTACCCGACCCCATGTCCTGTAGCTGGCCCGTCTGGCATGGCTCATCGTACCGACAGCAAGCGTCACACGAGCCCGTGCGCTCGACCTAATTTGAGCCGTCCGAACACGAACAGAAGACGGTGTCCGGTTCACGCGAACAGAAGCTGTACCCGATCGAAGCCGCGTCTATCTCCATCTTGGGATTCTTTTGTTGATCAGTCCACGTCACTTGTTTTCTTCGCTGTATCAGTTCCGCCGACGCAGGCCCGCATAAGCTGGCTCGATTGAAGCTACTCCCACCGTCGGACCTGCCTGTACCTGCCCGCCCATTTTACTTGGCCTGTGTCTTTGTCTTCTGCCGGTCCTACGGACTGCACAAGCGAATACCGGTGTGCGCCGTCCAGCCTGCGCATCTGCTCCAAATCCGTGTCGTTTCACAGGACAGATACGTCTGTCATTACCCATCTTTTCCGCCCGGTAAACAACGGCCCGCGCGAGCGATACATGGCAACAGCAGAATTTCTCTATATGGCTAGGATAAGACCTCGCGACATCTGCATATGCGTCTGCGGGAGCTTCGGTACGTCCTACGCTCTTTCATCTCTGTTCGCGTTGTTCTGATGTCTGCAGAGAGTAGACAGTGCTGCAATAAACTCGCTGTGCACGCCCAGCCCACGGTGCTCGATTAGAGCCTGTTCCAGACGCGCGGATCGGCGTTGTACGAGGTGCGTACGGTGCCGGTGATTCGGCAAATCCGTACGCATGTGCGTTGAACATGGCCCCTCGACCTTCGCGGAGATCGAAAGAATTCGATGAAGAGCACGTTTGCGTTGCGCCGTCGGCCCGGCGGAGTGGCGCGATGCATTCATGGGTGCGCCACGTGTTCGGAAGTTCGGTCTCGTCTCTTTCGACGATCTATGTAGAAGAACTCTCCCCACAGTCTATCAGCAATAGTGGGGCGAATGCGTCCCGTGTTCAGCACTCTCGATCGAAGCTGTGTCTGCTTCCACCTTAAAATTTCTGTCCCGCCCGTACACCTCGCTCGGTCGACTCTTCTCTTTGCATCCAGTAGTTCGAGGCCGGCGCACACTGTAAACTGCCGGAGCTCCATATAATATCAGATAATATCGATGAATACATCGCTGAAGGTGCGGGTGCAATCGACTCCAGCCTGAATTTTCGATTTACTACCCGGATAACACTGATTTTGGTACAACACGGTATCATGTGGTATAGTATCCAATAAATAGCGCGTCCGCGACCCCTCCAAACGCCATGAATCTCCTCCCACAACACGGACGCTTCTCAACAGGCCGGAACAAAGCTAAACAGCTTGAGCGTACATATCTTACAACTCGACGGGTACCATGAAGCTTGCGAGCGCCCAACCAACGTCGCCCTCGGCATTCCGCACGAGGAGCAGACAGTCTTCGCCTTCGTCCATGTACAACGGCAGGCCGGCATGCGTCGACGGATGCCCCGCGTCCTGCAGGATGTCGTAGACGTCGTCGACAACGAGCGTCATGAACGGGCCGTCGCGATACTTTACCGATGGCGGAGGCTCGCACGCATGAACTGCGCGGCACGAGTACAGGGCCTCCACGCCAGTGTTGTCGAGTGTGGAGGTGTCCGAGTAAACAGATCGTATATTCTCCCTCGGGTTCACCCGAGATTGTATATTCGCCCTCGGGTCCACTCGAGTATGTCTATCAGACTGATTGACAGTTACTTGCGAATCCAGTCTATCATTAACGCGAGGACGCTGTCGCTTGAAGAACTGCGGTGGTGGTGGTGCTGGGGGAGGGTTCTTATTCGTCGCCATCTGCTTCTCTTGAACGAGGCCGAGGTTGGCTATGGCCTCTGCGATGGGGCTGTAGCGAAGCCACCACGCCTGTGTTGTCGCATCCGCTCCGTTATTCGTCTCGCCCTCCCACTTCAGAGCCTCCCATAAACCATTCCAACGTTCGAGCACCCGCCTGAAGAACTCGGCCTGCACACGGGCAAACCGGAGCACAACGAAGATGAGGCTGCGGTGCAACAGCGGAAGGAACAGGGGCAGCTCTGAAGCAAGCTGTCCGCGGAGCAAGACGTAGGATCGTGACGCTTCGAGCAGCTGCGGTGGTGGTCGCGATTTGGAGACATCCCAATTGAGCAAGCCGGCATGCAGGGGCTCGAGAGCCTGCATCGCCTTCAGGAGACACGACGGCGCAAGAGAGGACTCCGCGAGCCTCTGCAGCTGAACAAGCAGTTCGTTCTTGATGATCTGCGCAGCCTCCTCGCAGACCATTGGCAAACCCGCTTCGACGACGGCCTCGAACGCCCCGAATGCCTCCGACTCAATGCAGACAACCCGCCCACAGCTGCCCGCCCAGTCCCGCAGCCGCTCCGCGGCGCAATACGCCTCGCTCGCCCAGTTCAGCGCTTCCCTCGCGAACGTGCGGATGAACGTGTCGCACTGCTGCAGCTCCTCGCCCAGCTTCTTGACACGATATGCCTCCTGGCTCACGTCCGTGCCCTCCCTCACCTGCCCCGGCACCGACCGCATGCTCTGCATGCGCCCGAAGCTCACTGACGCCGCGATCCCTATGTTCAGGCCATTCTTCCTCAGCCTCTGTTCGTTCGCGAGCTTGCCCCGCGACCCGCCCGCGAGCACCTCTTCCACGACCTCGCGCCTCCGCCGGCTCTCATTCACCCCCCGCGCGACCCCCTCCACCTTCTCCCGCGCGCGGCGCAGGTTCGCCTTGTCAGCATGTGCGTTGGGCGTCTCCTCGATGATCGCAGCGAGGAGCAGCAGATACTTGAGCAGCCGTTGCACAGGCTTGATGAGCAGCGAGGGCAGGTCCCACGCGTGCGAGAGGCTCGACGCCAGCGTCCGCGTCTCTGTGAGATACGCCGTGAGGGCAGGAGACCTCGGGAGGTTGTTCAAGTGCTCGAGCGCGGTAGAATGTCGGGTGATGTAAGCCTAGTAGAGAGATTCTAGCTGGGGTGTCTGTAATACAGTTACGGGGTCACGGACGAAAGGGAGAGAACGGGGCCACTCACAATCTCAAGAAAAAGAGCACCGACATGGTCTTCACCCGAACCACCCTCCAGCACACCTCCCAGCGCCTCTTCTAGCTTCGCTGAGAGTTCATCTGCGAAGACGGCGAGTTCGGCGATGTTATTGAAGATGATGCGAACGTCTTCCCGTGTCATAGGCGGCACCCATGGGACACCATTGGTTCCCCCCGAAGTATCTGATGCAATAGGTAGTGTGCGTGATGACGGGGTCCCAACTGATGTTTGGAACGGCGCGGGTTGCCCTGGAATCCAACACGTCTGAGGTCAGTTGATCGCGCCCC
The DNA here is from genome assembly GCA_000320605.2 of Gelatoporia subvermispora B. Taxonomy (NCBI): domain Eukaryota; kingdom Fungi; phylum Basidiomycota; class Agaricomycetes; order Polyporales; family Gelatoporiaceae; genus Gelatoporia; species Gelatoporia subvermispora. The sequence continues at coordinate 702,730 of KB445807.1, forward strand.
TTGCATGCAGACACTAACCCAACGCGAGCGGTATGTGGATGTCTCTGATCAACGCCATATCGGATGCGTACGAACGTTCGGAAGAGAGGAGCTCGAGCAGGGCATGCGTGCGCTTCGATGTGACCGCCGGGGTGCGGACAATGGAAAAGCGAGGCGAGGAACGAAACTCGTCCTCTTCTCCCAGGCCATCGCGGGAATTCGACCTCTGCCACTCGCTCTCCACGGACGATAGAGACGCACGCGGACTAGGCGGGAGCGGCTTGTCGGGAGCGGGCGCCATGCTGCGAGCTTTCGGTATATACGTGTCCAGCAGACCTGAGAACAAGCCCAAGCTGCGTGAGTGCAGCACAGGCTTGTTGCCGTCGGCGGAGTCGGTTGTGGGTGGAGTGACCACGGGCCCGGATGCGGTAAGGGAGTATTACAGTCGTCTTTGACGTGCGCCGCGCCGACGACCTGGGGGACGATCGTGGCGGCACGGGGGGAGCGACAGATAAGGTTGGAGACGAGGCTAGACTGAAACCGTCAGAGGTAGTAGTGCTGGCAGAGCCGGAATCCTGTGGGCGGCCGGGTAAGGCCCTTGCGGCGGGAACGAGGCAAGCAGGCTTTCCCCAGCCTCAAAACGTGCATCATGAATCAGAGCTTACGTCATCGAAGGCAGGACCTTGCAGAAAGTCCAGGGAGCTGACAGTCCTCACTTGAAGCTTGACGTCCGAAGGCTGTGATAGGAGCGTTCACGGCCGACCAAGACATGTTCACCTTCTGCTCTGCTAGCGCAATGCCGTTCTTCGAAACCGCATGCTCGGGCACCTTGAGTGCTCTGTCGTCGAATTTCGACCTGTAGGTCATGGATATCGTCAGTTTACCACAGCTTTTCGCGACCCAGGAGGTCGAGGCTCACCAGGTCACCCAAAGAGCCCCTCTTCCTAAGGCTGCGCTTGTGCTCGGCACCATGTCCAAGTCTCTCGGTATGAGGACTGATGTATTCTCATGTGGCGTAGTAGTATGCGGACTCGCTCAAACGAACCTGGGGAATGGAAACTCTTGAGAGAGCAGATGAGGATCGAGAACGCAAATGTATGGTGCACTACAGCATACGAGCAGGAGCGTTGATATTCATCGTTGCTATCCACGGGCTGACGCAGAAAGACATGCGAAACGTACTGATAACGCCCCTCTCAATATAATTTGATACGGTCACCGGCGACCGCTCTCAGCTGGAACCATGTGCGGCTCGGATTGCGACTCTGCCATACCTTGAGCAAAATCGAAAGTTTTGAAGTTGAACATCGATCATTGACGTGCCCAGTGCCCTAGCCCAGCGGGATCTCACTTGTCGGGCTGCGCAGATTTGCGATGAATAGCTTCCGGGTTACGATGGTCGTAGGCTCGAGAATGGCCGGTCGATGCGTGGTTGGTTCGGTGCACAAAGCTAGGATGCGCCTGTCGCACAACGCGTCGTCGACGCGTGACTTGAGCGCCTAGCGCGCTGCCCAGCAGCCAGTTTGAATATCCTCCTCCCGCCCATTGCCAACGCCCGACCACCTCGGTCTTGTATCCTAGTATCACGCACCTTCGCGGACCGCATGAGCCTCAGGCCAGCATATCATCGTCTCCGGATGCACGCTCTGCAGCAACGGGAAACCTCTGAAGGCGAGGTCGTGCGTGACGCATGCGAGGTACGCAAATGCGTTCCGCAGAGCCGAACAGACAGCAAAGGTGTAATTGACAACGAAGGAGGAGCGCGAGCCGAGGTTGCGAGCGTTGCCCGTCCTGCGGCCCCCGAGCCTGCTCGCGACATATGTGGCGAGCAAAAGTATGGAGAGGCGGCCGGCCTGAATATGGTGTGGGTCCTTCCGCTTTCGGCATAGCAAACCTACCCTCAATTTGTGCCGATCAGTTGTCCGATCAATGGGTGACGGGCGACGGAAGGCGGCGGGCGATGCCTGCAATTGCGCTCGCTCTGAGCCCCCGCGGGGACAGCATGAAGGACAGGAAGGAAGCATCATGCTCACTGAGTCCCACAGAAGTCGGTGCCCGATATGCGCGCGGACAGAAGCCGCTGCCCGATCGAAGCCTCGTTCTTCCGTCTTGGGATTTTTTCTGTCCGCCAGCGCGGTCCTGTCAAGCGCATATAGCCACTCTCCTTCCAGTTTTGCATCACCAATGGCTCTCTGCGGTTCCACCCGGCAATTACGTGTATGCCCATACGGATACCCGCCCACCTCTCTCGTCGTGTACACAGCGCGCCCTTCGCCCCACCTCGCATATGAAAGGGAACCTCATGCTAGCATTTTCGCAACAGGAGCCGACCTAGTCCCAGCCCGGCGGGGCTATTGCGGAGCGTGCACGTCGCGACGGCTGCGGCGCAGTGACAGGGGCTGTTGTTGACGACCCCGCGATTAGCGTTCGCCCAAAGCCCAACGCTGTGCCCGCTATGCTCGCCCACGTCTCGGCACACGCATACACTCACCCGCGCATACACCCACCCCGTTCGCTACCCACGTCTCGCTTGCTGTCTACACGCCGCCGCGTCGCACTGCTCAAGCTGGCTTCCATTCTCTCACGCTCGCGCCCACATCCACACGCACATCCCCGATATCCGTCGACAATCATTGTGCATCGCGATCCGCACCCACTCAACACTCGTCCGCAATTTCGATTAGCTCCACCGCTGTACTCTTCGCTTCGTCAGCCCTGCCGTCTCGCATACTTTGCTTCGTGCCGTCGTCTTGTTCCGCGCTCGCTCATCGTGCTCCCTCCATTCCCCCTCTCCTCCCGCCGCATCCCATCCCCTCTCCTCCCTCCGTGTCCCTACGTCCCCTCCCGCCGTACTTGGCATGTCATCCCCTCTTATCCACACCCCTACCCGTACCATACTCACCCCGCCCGCCCTTCCTGTCCCGTGTCCATCACTCACCTGCTTGTGCCTGCAGCGCTCATCGTTATCGCCTGTCCATAATACGATGCGTTCGCGCAACGACATCAATTTCTTCCCAGACCCAGTCTGCTAGGGTTCATGAGAGGACGGACGATATGTGCGTGAGCACTGTCTGTGGAAATCCCGAGCGCTGTGCGCCGAAGCTCAATGGGTCGTCCAAGGCTCGTGAGGTATATCCATAGATCTCCCCCGCGCTCGGACGCATGACGGCCCTTCGACTTCCGCCCCCTCGATGCTAGGCGCACATGCGCCCGAGCCTGCGAGTGTCCGCAAAGGCAAAACCGTCGGCGCCGAGCGCGGGTGCGGCCCGGTTTGTTGTCCCTGGAGTGCGCGCAGAGTGCGATGTTTAGCGTTTCGCCCTGTTTTCGTCGCAACCCCCAGCACTCGACGATACGCCATGGACGCCGAGGGCTTGACAAATCGGCTCTAGTGCGCTCTCCCGATCGCCGACGACGCCCGACTCCAGAGCGCGCGTGTAGGGTGGACCGCAACCCATCACACACTAGCGATAAAGGCGCCACAGCATCTCATGGTTCCTCGTCACGAGCGCTTGGTTTCGCTCACGAAGATTTCGCGGCGATGATGGCAGCTTGCGAGTTTGTATACCTATTGCTCTCGAGCTGCATCCTACACGAGGCCTCGGGCGCTGGGCTCTGATCTATCAGATCTACTTAAGATGAATTCACAGAGCGTCAGCTCGGTTTGACCATATACCGGATGATCGCTGTGATGAGAGGATGGACATTGGATATAACAGACGCGAAAGATGTGCTTGTTCTATGCAATCAGCTCACAGTAAGTACATGGCCCATTATTCGACGGCTTCTCCAGGCGCCGAGTGAACGAGCCCAATTCCCATGTCCGATGCCCAGAACTGTAGAAGCCCCGTTCGGTCATTCACAGCGACACGCCCGCAGATCTCGGCGCGAAACACACGCCGACGCCCGTGGTGCCCGGTCCCTCGGGCCTCAGCTTCTGGCCAATGCTCAGCAGGCAACATGCCTGCAGCCTCCGCGTCAGCGCGTGCGCCATCGTGCAGCGAGATTGCATACATCACAGGAACGCCGTGCCGCGTCCAAACCTTCGGCGCGCGCGCGATGCTGCTACCCCGCGAGAACTCCACGGAGGCCTTGCGCTCCTCCAGCTCAGCAGCGTCGGCGCGAATGGCCTCGAGCAGCCCGGTCGGGGTTTCGAGTGCGCATGTGGCAACTGGCAAGGCGGTGCGAAACGTGTGCCCACGCGGAGAGCCGGCTAAGATTGGCGACGAGATCCGCGGCGGCGGCGTCGACGTTCTGGGCGGTGCGCTTCTCGGTGTACTGCGCGAGCTCCTTGGTGCGCAGTGCAACTCGGTTGTAATTCGCGTTGGACGTATCCACTTTCTACGAACTCGTTGATGAAAACTAATGGTCTCACAAAATCGAGTTGAAGATATTTCATACGTCAATGGTCTTCAGCAACCCGATAACCCCCAAAAAGACTGCTCCAAGGCACGGAACCTCGGACACAGTGTCTGAGCTGTTTTTGAGAGCCTCGAGGACCGTGATAGCATTTCCTAGGACGTCAGTCGCTACGTCGGGCTTCTTGCCCATTGCTGTAGCCGTCAAATCGAGTGAGTGGAGAGAATTCATCGAAATATGGAGGATCTTGAGCCTTACATATGAGTGTTGAGTTAAGACACTGGTAAAAGGCATTTCGAGACGACACTGATCAAAATGACCGTTACGCCACGTCCCGTACAAGCTGCTCAAGTTCTTGTTGGTTCTGCCGGAGAAGTCTCCTACCCGTGGCAACTACACTGCATCAGCCGTCTGTGGCATTCAGCACACGGACGCCTAAGCTACTTCACTATGGCGGATTGTTCCCAGCGTTCAGCTGCAATGCATCATCGATGTCACGACAACACTGTACAAGCATGAAGAACTCACCGATAACGATATCATGGACAGCAATGTCGTGTTGGTTAGCAAGATGGATCGCGTGGCTCCAGGAACTCTCCAGAATCCAGCCCTTGAGGCAAATCGATGTGCCGCACTCTACACCTCCCCATCTAGATTCAGTGTCCGCTAGGTACCTATCAAAACACATATAACGAAGTCAACCGGTCTCCGAGACTATGTTGATAAAATCTGCTCGTACCGCAGGCCGGCGGAGTAATCATTACCAGCTTGAGCGCATTGTACGCCTGGCTCTAGTTCATCTTCCCAGAGCTCCGAGTCGTCCACAACTCTTCCATCAGCACACATAGTGGCGATGATGTTCCCTATATAGACGAACTGGCAGCCCGCAGTTGAGCGACCGTAGTCCCCGAGCCGAATGGATGTCGAGGACTCGACGGGCAGATCTTGCATCGCTTCATATAAACCTCGGGTGTGAAAATCGGGGATATATGTCTGGTTTCGAAGAGCAGCGAGGCCTGCCTGCATCTGAGTTGAATCACCCCAAAACCTGTTCACTTTCATGGATATTGGGAATTATGCCATCACAGTCAATAAGCAAGACTTATACATTGCCAACAGCACTCCCAATCCAGATCTTGTGTAAGCGTGGACATCTTACGGGAGGAATAAATGTGGCTCGCATATAGATAGCGCGCACACCAGAAATGAATGACGTCGTGAAATGTATGGCTCAAGTCGTCGACGGTGAACAATGATCTGTTGGCCCGGCCCACACGAGTAGTCGGAAAAGATGTATATCCAGGAATGCGTGTGATGACCGATGTTGAGACTGTTCTCTGAACATAGGCGCATGCGATCTGCAGGGAGTCTCAGTTACTTGATCACCTGTGACATTTGATGCGGACGCACATACCGGGTAGTCAAGCAGCTGTCAAAATGCGTCTGGTCATGTTCCGGATCGCGCCGCGAGGGATGTACACACCATCTGCAGCCACGTCTGTAGGATGTCCACCATCTTTGTATTGCTACTCAGGTATTGCTTCAACGACACCCCCTCTGTTGGCAGGTAAGCTCTTCTTGACAAAAGGCGAGATTTATGTCATTCTCGTCTTACCAGTTTCCAGGACGTAGTAGGTATCCCCAAGTGCAGAACGAGAGTAACCGAGGATTTGCGCAATGCGCGGGTGATATCTGATCGCAGTACGAATTATCAGGGGTGCACGTGGTCCGGAAGTTTTCCGACATACATTCGAGGATAACGTCTGCACATTGCTGCGACATCCGGCTTAGAGCAAAGAGAGATTAGTGCAGATTATGTGTTGGCGTGAGGCACACACCCGTACTGCACCATTGCTTGGTAAGGTGCGTATCATCACGAGCCTGTTTCTCCATTGTGCTAGCATTCATCAGCAAAATCTTCCTTTTGCTTTGACCGCTTTTACATCTTTTTCGGGCCCGAAGCGCCCTGAAAGCAGCAAAAGCGGTAAAATCTCAGTCCCAGGGGACTGGGATTTTCCCGCTTTTCCTGCTTTTTCAATCCAAAGTAGGAAAAGCGGCGCCAAAGCAAATACAACATTTTCCTGATGTTGCACCACGGGGTTATTTGTCGTCCGGAAGGAAGCCGTCGCATTCCTCAATAAGCTTCAAGTCCGAAGGTCGAAAAATTCGGTACTGAAGAAGACGTGAGAACTACCCGAACACGCGAGTGACAAACCTGGTTCTCGTCAGACTCTCTCTGTTTCGTGGACGTGTCAATCGTACCGTCAAATATAATGCCAGAGCTGAGAGAACGGACCTGATCTTCGTTCCATTCCATCTGTTTCTTCACTTTGCGGTTCATGCTTAGCAAACAGCATGCCTAGACATCGTGCTTGAGCATACACAATGTAAACAAGGGTAAGGGTCTCTGACACCGAAGGAGCGCCATGCCGAGTCCAATGCTTCGGTATGATCACTCAGCTTCTCTGCGATGCTATTAGTACTCCGAGGTGGCTTAAGAACCAATTTACGTTCTTTCAGCTCGACAACGTCGATTCGAATCGCCTTGAGCAATCTAGTAGACCTTATCAATATACAACAAGGTGAAGCTGGAATAGGCGCACACGGATAGCTGTTCGAGGTTGGTCGTGAGATCAGCGTCAATATCATGAACATTGTCTGTGATCTGCTTCTCGATGTATCGAATCAGCTCTGCCGTGCGCTGCGCAAGTCGCTTGCATTCTCCACTGAAGCCATAAACTTTCTGCAAAGTTCTGATCAGGCGCGATGTGCTCACAAAGACGAGTCTCAGACAATCCGCACCTCGATGGTCTTCAGTAGCCCGGGCGCCCGAGCGAGTACGGCTCCAAGGCGTGGGATCACAGAAATGGCATTTGAGCCATCTTTGAGAATCTCGAGAGCCGTGATAGAGGCTCCTAAGATATCAACTGTTGTGTTGGATTTCTTGCCCATGGCCAAAGCTGCTAAGACGAGTTGGCTGAGGGTAACACGCAAAGCCAGAGCTCCAGGTACAACAGCTGCCCCACGGCAAACGCCGCCAATGCTTCTTTGTATGCTCTCATCTGCGTGGCTAGCACATGACAGCTGGACGCATCCCTGCGGCGCAGTTCCAGCTCAGAGGTAGAGCAACTGTATAGGGGGGACCGAGTATATAGGCGCGGAAATGAGGACCGTCGAATACACATGGAATCGGATGCAGCACCTTGTGACGTGTCCTGTACTTCTTCCCTGCCTCTTGCTCTGCGGTGTACGTATGAATACATCCTCGCAAGGCCATTTATGGCGGCACTCGGTGGATGTATTGTTACGTTGCCCGTTACGTTGTCCAGAGACCTGCCACCATTTCCAAGCCCCATATGCAAGCATTTAGGGGCATTCACAACGTTCAAATGCCACTTGCACAGCAATGAGGGCACAATGTAGAAAGCGGCCACGTGTGGTCCATCTGGTCTGGAGAAGAAGAATGGCATCGTGAAGCTACCTGGTATATGTACCTCCGCATTGAAACGATCATTAACTAACCTAGGCCTGCTTAGATGAGCTTTATCTTTTCGCACACCCGACGCTTGATTTTTAAACCACCATTTCTCATCGAATCAGCGGCAGCTGAACCGATACTGATACGGGGGCGTACAGGGACATGTGTGCTGCAGTGCAGCGATTGCGCAGCGAAGCCTAATGGTAGCAGCGTCATCCTACGTAGGCTGAGATTTACCTGGTCTTTAAAGCAGCTGAAAATGCGCAAATAATCACCAGTTACTGGCTATAATTCGAGTTGGAGTGGCATTGCTCACGACTTGCTTGGGTTTTGAACATGATGATGATGGAACCAAGATCGTCGCGGCCGAGTTGGTCAACGCCAATTAGCGCGCGACGCGTTGCGGAGCTCGAATCCCATCTGTGCTCTCCGGTCCCGTCGCGCTACTGCCTGCCACGGCCCATACTCATCATGTCCTCGCCGTATTTCCCTCATGTACTCTACTCCCTTGCTATCATTTCGCTCGGAATGCACACCCTGCGACAACGTAAGGATGCCGAGGCCGCGCGGGACGGGTGTGAGGCGCGGATCTCCGTACTCTCAGACCTTGCGACGCGTCTGCGCGCACGCGAGCGCGTGCCCGAGGAGGAGTTCAAGCGGATGTGGAGGCTCTCGAGGCCAAGGGAGGAGCTGGAAGCTGCGCTGCCGGGGTCCAGGGAAGAGAAGGAGATTGGGTGGCGCGAGGTCTTGTTTGGGCGGAAGGTTGGAGGGGAGGGGGAGCAGCAGGCGAAGGAGATGTCAGAGAGGCAGGAAGAGTGGGATAGGAAGGATTGGGAGCAGGGTACGTGTTGTGCTGGTTGATTGCGTTTGAGGTTGATCAAAGGGGTGTCAGTGAAAGCGGAAGTCACAACGAACGAGGGCGGTCAGTGAACCTGCATTCGAGCTCTCAAGCTTTCCTGGGGGCATATTCCCGGCCTTCGGCCCCCGGATTTACTTGAACATACATGACGATCGACATCGTGCAAATGCGGCGCCTCCCGGATATGCGCATGCGTCCTTTCGTTCTCAAGGCCCCGCCCTGATCCACTCACACTCGCCGTGCACTTGACAGACGGCGGCTGATGCCAAGCGTTCATTATCACTTGTTCCGATCCCTCTTGCTCTAGTCATTCGTCAAGGCACAGACGAAGGAAAGGAGCGAGGAACGTGGATACGAGGGAGGACCAGAGCCGAGGGCTCGCTGCAAACCGGGAGAATGTAGGAAGGTGGACGAGCTGAGGCTGTTGGCAAGGATTGTGCGATGTATTAACGGGTGCGCCAAATCTTCAGGATGTTGTATCTATTTGACGAACCATATATGTGGTGTTTGACGCAATGTCCAACCTGATGCCCCTGCTCTCTGATCTGACGCTGGCCGCTGGCCCATTTTGCTGAATTTCTACCGCTCCTAAATGTGCCAGCAGCCCATATCTCGATCTGCTCTTCAGTAAATTTACAACTGCATCATCGTCTCGCTCCAAACATGTAGCAATACAACGCTGACTTCCTGCGCTCGACAACTGAGGCATCCGAACAACAAACCCTCGACAGTGCTCGAACTATCCTCAAAGAGAAGCTATTCGAGATCAAAGCCGCATCTACTTCTTAGCATGTTACTAAGGATTTGGCTGCCGTGTTGGTTTATCGTTCCCGACCTCCGATCTCTTGGTTTTGCGCTGTGACGTCGACCGTTGCGGCTCCGCCTCTCTAGCTCACTTATGTGGCTGCATCCCCCCTGTACCCGTCTTCACACTCTTCGACCGCCAACGGCGACCACGTGTACATATATGCCTATCTACCTTCGCAACCCGCTGGCGAGAACCTGTACATTCTGCCCACCCGGTTTACTTCTCAATTGATGAATTTAAATTTCGCATCCTGAGAGCTAATTTTTCGTCGCATTATCACCTCTGTACCTCTTCAGAGTTCGGCGCACACTGCGTACATGCAACGTGCAAGGATTCGTGTACCTCATCATTTACAGGTCCCCTTCCCCCTAGCGTGTCCTGGTTCGAAAACATGCTCCTGCTCGACCCATTTCTCTCATGCCCGTGCGACGAGCCGTGTACCAGTGATCCCATCACTCTACGACCTCGAAACGCACATTTGGAGAACGATTAGATGGGGCAGCGGATGGACTACGCTGCTGGCTGTACAGATAGGTCCATAGCTCGCCTTCCAGAGATGTCAAGTGTTCGCCACACATTTCATCCTCGCAGCTGCAATGTTAATGAGCGCGCCATATCCTTCTGAGGCGACGCTACTAAGTTGACCACGTACTTCATATAGATTCCTTCCAATGCGATTTTTGGCCAGGGCCCCGGGCAACGCACAGGATCTAGTGACCAGTAGCCAGCACCTTGAGGGAATGCCCAAGCCCCCACTTCATTCGGGTGACCCAGATGGAAGTATAGATCCACTGGGTCGTCTGTACAATTCGCGCTTGTCAGCTTATTCAGCGTTCGGGACAATTGAGCAGAGAAATCACCTAAGTGCGCCCCAGTCGATCCCCTCCGCCTGTGCGACGTCACAGTTAATCGAATTGTAGCCGTGCGTACTAAGCGTGTTCTCTCAGCCTTATATAACGGCAATTGCCTGTTGTCGGATGCCCGGCCAGCACTTACCGAGAAGGAGTTCATGCAGAGGTATTTTGTGTTGCTGCGAGATGTCGTATAAACGAGCATAATAGGTTTCTATGTAATCCTTGCTCAATTCAGATAACAATGCAACTTCATGGTGATTAGCATCGCCTTGTGTCAAGTGAAAACTGCTTCGTGTAAGTGGCGGAACTAGCCGGTAGGCATTTGGGGAACTCACTGTATGCATTGCTCATACACGTGGACGTTGGGATTACTGGACGTTGAGTAGGACTTGTGGACGCGCCACATAGATGTCGCAGGGCATGCAGCACCATAGATCAGGTCGACCACATTTCCCAATCGTGGAAATTTGCTGTTGTCACTGTTACGATGATCACGGTAGAGATTGTAAAGGAGAGCTATTGACCTTGTGAGTTGCAGAGTACCCTTGCGTAGCCCATCATAGTCGCCGAGTCTGTGCGGCTTTTGTTTCCCGCACCCGCACTCGCGTTCCATAACTGAAGGACGTATGGGACGGAGAACGACACTTGTATGTTTCAATCCAAACCTCAGGCAATTTAGAGCCCGGATGATGTTTCCAATGTCCGGATTCGGCCCGCCACTCTCCTCGGTACCCGAAACCCATTTGGACCGTCTGATGCTGCACACGCGATGGCTAAATTGAACACACACATTGGATTACCTCGTTTACTCGCACATTATCAAGAGACTCACCTCCAGGCCAACAGCGCGCCCATGAATCCAAAGTTTCCGTAAGTTTCGGCGAATTCTATATGTTTGATTCGCTCATTGAATTCGACAGCGCAAAAGTCACTCGTCTAGAACTCACTGGTTTCCTGTAAACATTTCTCAGAGACGTAAATAAACGTGCAGCTTGAGACAGAAGCTCACCGTCCTCTCCAACCAGAACCTCCATACATCATAGGGTTCGACCCACCATAATTGTTCTGGGTTCAGGATCAACCTGTCATTTGTATCTACTCTGAAATCACTGTTTCCGGCCGCTGTATGCTAAGTTCTTGTAGTTCAAAATCATCTTACCGAGAGCAAGAGACCCCTTACTAACATCTATATCAGTAGGTGGGCGAGGCTGGTAAGTCTGGCGTATTTCATTGACGACAACCTAGAAGTAATCCGATGTGAGAAAGTAGTACGAGGTCATACAGAATTACTGACGATACAGTCGTGTATCTGTGAGGGTGAGTCAGACGGTGTCTCACGGTGGGATGTATGACATACCGTCTGGAGCCACACACGCAGCCGGGTCTTCGTGTCATTTATACGAAGGCAATCCGTGAGTGACATGGTTCCTGATACGCCACACATTAGCACACGGATTCGGAGTGCAATCAGGAAAATCGATACCTGTGGTCATGACATAGAATCTTTCCTGGCTGCCTGGATTAGAATAGCCCAACACTTGGGCGACACGAGGATGAGCTCTGTGGTGTGTTGTGGATAAGACTGAGGAGAGAATAACTCGTTCAAAAGGGAACGCACATGCGTGGAAGACTTTGTATGAGCTCATAGGGACTCTGTAGGGTTGCCATTGATTATGTTCACCTAGCGAAGGCATTTGAAAGGGACATAGAACACAGACCTTCCCCGTTGTCCCTTCCAGAACTTGAAATCTTCGCACTTCGACAGCACCGCCCTGCCATTCCGCCAGTAGCGAGCTCCCGGAGGCAGTATCGCTCAGGTACCACTTCCCTCTTTCGTCGCGCAATCGAAGATCACACCAACGGAATAAGCGGAACTGGATAACATGTAAGTGTTTAGAATAATATAGATGTCGTGTAATCTCGCACTTGATGCTCATCATACAGCGCCTGTTCACGCATGAGCTTTTCCTGGGCCTCTAACTAGTTAGTAGTCAAGCGCATCAGATGTAGCGGCACCGTAGAGTAATGGAGTATGCACCTTTCCCTCCAGAGCTTTCCCATGCTGAGCCTGTTTCTCAAGCTTGCGACCAAGGCTTCGGAACCAGCAAGCCTGTGCATACGTAACTTTCGAATTTTATGTTTATGCACGCGATGCGGCTCAACTTACGTCGAAGGAATGCCACGACGAGTTTAGAGTTTCTTGATAATCGGCAAGTTTACTTGAGATACTACTGATTCTAAGTAACCTATGGTAGAACTTCCGTGTACGCTGCTTCTCGAGATCGATGCGAATGCATCTGAGTGTGCTGAATGCGCAGCAGTGGGTTCACAGCCGCATCTTGCAGTAAGATGCGCGACGTACTCAGCTAGTAAATTGAGTTCGTTGTTGAGATTTGTATCCATCAGTCCTACGTCTTGCGCTATGCTCTTGTCAATGTGTTCTATGAGATGAGTGATCTGCTGAGCTAGCCGCATGCCACGGTCTTGCGCATCGTTGACTTTCTATAGCAGATCAACGTCAATAATGACTACAGAGCAGTCGAAGCAGATACACCTCTATCGTTCGCAAGAGACCTAGAGCTGCGGCAAATATGGCACCCATGAATGGAACCGACGATATTGCACTGGAGCTATCTTTCAATGCTTCCACAGTAACTATGCAATTACCGAGTATATCAGCGCGCGCATACGATTTCTTGCCCATTGTGCAGTACGCAGAGGAGACGAGAGCACTATGGATATGCGGACAGATGTCAAAAGGTCGTACAATATATATACTGGGGACGGAAAGGGGGCTATGACAATGACCCCGCCATGCAGCGAGCAATACGGCACCAGGAAGCGACGTACGGTACCTAAAGTTATGTCATACAAGCAGAGCTTGAACCCTCAGGCATGTGGACTGTGCTCTTATCGTGAGGTGGCTTGATCCATGTCAGAAAGCAACTTGTGAGGCACTGTACTGTGTGTTTGCAACTCACTCTCACGTTGATCCCAAGTTGAATATGTCGGCAGAGATATGTTCTGAGTTGTGACCCATTTGAAGCATCCACGGTCGAACCGTGCACACAGAATATTCGTCTGGGGGGGGGGGGGGGGGTGAGGATCCGCGAGTACTGGTGATGGTCCTTCGCCATATTTGAAATTTGACCATTGATGCTGTAGTCGGGTAAGTGTGTGACGTGGCCTTGAGGCGCACTTGTGCCGGCACAAGTAGGGAACACTGAGCCTGCTGATACACGCGCGTGACATGTGCCGTCTGGTTCCATACCTTACAGCATGAAACACAGTACTGAAGCCTCTTGTCCAGTCCTCGCCGAGCGCGCTGCGACTGACATATCTTCCTTGAAGACAACAACATATCGCTGCAGACGCCCGCGCCCTAACGCCTATGGGTCTCGGGGGAGGCACCAGGACGTGGTGGGGGCACCGCGAGGCATTTGAGGTCCCACAGTTGTTTCCGTAGCATTTTGATCCAAGAACCGAGATAGATGAGCCATGTATTGATTCACGTCGTTGTAGACGTGTTTTACACAGCACTATCACCCAGGTCTATATCAGCATCAGAGCGCTGTAATGTTCAGTTCAGCTTAAATGGCGGCTCGTATAAGGACTAGTGGCGCTCACCGTCCACCTGTGGAAGTACCGAGAAAACAGTGATCACATCCGCCTCCTGCACCTCACCATCTGATCTCGAACTCTCTAAATTGAAGCCCGTCAAGTGTTTTCTCTTCTGTCACGTCTATCTTTGTGACGTGAGCATGCTTTGGGCCGATCTCCAACGCTCTCTTGCTAGAGGTAAAACCAGCAAAAAACGTCAGGAATATTGACACCACCATACACAAAAAGTTGATAACGACGTACAATCTTGCTAGAGCATCCGAGGGACCTTGCGCAACACCTTCCACATCACCCCTCTACTCAATGAAAGACGCTCATGAGCTCTAGCTGCGCAACCAGAGTTGGTGCTACCACTTACGGGATGATTCCGCACCCAGCCTACAACTCCCTCTTCCTGCGCTGCGCGCTTGGCAAATGCGCGGAAGGATACGCCTTGTACGCGGCCGCTCACGAGAAAGTGAAACGAGCGATAGGACATGCTAACACGTCGGCGTCAGGGTGAAAGGCCTGCTTTATTCAAGTCCTGGGTAGCAAGCTTTCGAGTATAATCTTTGATAGTGAGTAGTTTCAGGTCTTGGTATGTGTGGGATTGACTCAAGTCAAGCAGAGTAAGCTATCTACGATGGAAGCAGAGATCGATAAGTATGACATCATCTCATCCTCAAGCTCAAGTTTGAAAGCTTCCGTGAACGGGTGTCACTACTTGCAATGCTCAGCCTGCTGTACATTCGTCTTGAAACGTAAAGTATGCTTTGAGGTATAATCTCATTGATGCTTTGAAGAGTAGAAAGGTCTGTAATTGACGCAACTTTCTGAAAACCCAGCGAGCAATAATGCGTGACCTCTGGTGAAGTGGCGAAAACGAGTCGTTGCAGTTAGCGCCCGGAGATGTTCGAATAGGATCATATCTAATCTCGCTGAGATGCAATCGGGCGCCCATGCTGGCAGGTCAACCAGTCACTGGCAGGCCTCGCAAGCCTCGCGAAACCGTCCGATCCATTCCAATATGTCCAGTCTCAATCACTACTTCTGGTGTCGCTTCAACGCTGCGAACAATGACAGACGAGTTTAGTTAAGAACGAATTATGCCCCAGCGTTTCAAGGCCTAAAGTTCGGCAATTATAACGCTAGGCTGGATGGTTGAACCTGAACATAGTATCTGATCGCAGGCCGCAGCACTGACACCTGCCTTTCGCCAAGAAGGTAGTTTGTCAGCGCAGCCACAGCCCACATTTTGGTTCAGGAACGAAACCGGGGCTTTCGTCATCACCGCATGCATATACGCAGCCGCAGCCTGCGCAGTGTCTAGAGCTTTCGCGCGTGATCATCTGCGCACGCTGCGGGGTTCGGCGCCCATGATCTGCTTCCTATATATCTCGAAACTCGGCCGAGGATTGCTGCCAGAACACAACAATGGCGGGACAATACCAGACTATCGCTCTCGCATCGCCTCCGCCCTATCCAGAGGGGCCTGAAAAGTCTCATCCGGAGACCCAACTGCTTCTCCCATCTCCTTCCTGTCGCCCGGTTGAGCCGCGGAGTGACAGCTCCCTGCGCAGACGTCGTAGGCTTCGCATCGCAGTATGCGCTACCCTCCTGTTTTTGCTCTGCGCCCATGTCATCGTGGGGTGTTTCCAAAGACGCGGTCATTTCATTGTGAGTACCTAATTGACCACGAACAAGAACTGTGGCTTCTGACTCCCATTCCTCCAGCCCTACCGCTCGTTTGGAAGCAGTGACAAGCCAGATATCGATCCTCGCTGGACACGCGATTGCATCAAGTATGCTGAATGGAGCAAGGACGGCTCGCCTAGCTTCGACCAGGACGACTCTGACTTCGAATCTGGCGACCTCGACCGCTTCGCACACTCCGCACGCACATCCTTCGCGCTGCCACTCTCCTCCGACCTTCTATACCTCGTCTCCCACGGTGCCCTTACATATGGGAACGTCCACATTACGCATGAGTCAGCCGATGCGGACGATGTGAAAGTGGACATTATAATGGCGTACGATCACGAAGTCGCGTTCGAGAACGCTGAAGTGTGCTTACTCCAGGCTGCCGAGGGAAAGAACGGTGTTGGGATTTTCGTATGTGATTCCATTCTCAATTGCATATCACCCTCACACTAACGCTACGCAGAGGCCCAAGGATTTGCGATGCAGATGGTCCCGTGAATGCGAGCAATACAGAGCGAGTTTCGAGGTGTGGGTGCGAATCCCTTCCGGCGCCGAGGAGAATGGTCCGACTGTGGTGAAGAAGTTCGAGACCGATATGTCTCTGTTCGCGCATCGTCTGCACCAGCTTGAAGGCAAGGTGTTCTTTGATGCTATCAACTTGCAGACGTCGAACAGTCGAATTATCTCCGAAGTAGCTATCATTGAATCTATATCCTGAATGTGCTAGTACTGACAACCGTGACTAGAGCCTCGGTGCGGGTTATGCCACTCTGCGCACGTCTAACGGTCCGATCTCGGGCACGTTCAACGCATCACACCGCCTGGACCTACGCACCTCAAACGCGCCCATCGACGTTGACGTGCAGTTGCTCGACGCTGGCGACGACGACGGCACGGACCTCATCATGCGCACATCGAACAAGTACGTCCCCTAATGCCCAGCTTCCCAGGTGGCATGCAAAACCTCATATTGACGTATCCACCCTGCTGCAGCCACATCGAGGCGACCACAACGCTCGTCTCGGCTGACGTGGACCGCACAAATGGCACGTTCTCCATCGACGCGCGCACGTCCAACGCGCACCTATCCCTCGCCGTCCCCTCCGCGCCGGTCTCGCACGTCCTCACTCTCACCGCGCGCACGTCTAACGCACGTACGTCGGCGTCTCTGCCGTCCTCATGGGAAGGCGATTTCCGCCTCCAGACGTCGCTTTACACACCGACTGTCAATGCGCACACGGAGGTGCCGGACCCCTCTGGGCAAGACCGCCGCCGCTCGGTCGCGGTGCATACAGTGCGCAAGGGGACTGTGGACGGTAGAGCTGCTTGGGTTCCGACGGAGGAACGCAAGACAGGAGTGGTGAATATGAGGACGTCAAACGCGCAATTAACACTCGGGCTTTAGGCCATCCGTGACGGTCGCACCCTTTAGCAATATCGCGAGACAGAGTGGAAGAGGCGTCTTGTTTCTTCGCGCCCTTCGATGTGCTGCCGATAGTATATTTGGACTCAAGTTTGGTTCTTATATGAAAGAGACCTGATGACCCACTCAGTTCAACTCTACTACACGTCCGTCATGCATCAAGAGGAAAAAAGTGTCGCCCCTCAGTTCATCGATGGAATGTGAATTGGACGATTAGCGCATGAAGATTAAGTCTGACGTCGCGCAGCGCAATTTCAATACGGTACGAAGCGCCGAGCGCTCTGCCTGCGGTTTCTCAAGCTGCCTCATACCACGGCGGCTATCCTGCATATATCACTCGACGATGCGATAACCGTGCGCGACAAATAATGACGGTCGCTCAAACAGCTAGGGAGGATGAGAAGAATCTCCTCCCGGTGTTCCTGTCTCCTACAGATATTACAACCAATCTGGCCTGCGTCGAAGATGACCTGAAGAGTTCCGAAGAGATGGCGATACGAAAGAAGAGGTGCCAGCTAGCTATGCTCAGCTTCTTCTGCGGCGCGATATGGCTCATGGTTCTCTTCGTCCCATACGTCTTGCTGCTGCAGTCACCAGATGAAGCTCATGTCGAATCTGTACGTACTCTACGCTATCCTGTGCGCGTATAACACCCCACTCCTGGATTGTGTTATATTTGCAGCCGAAGCGCGAGTGGGGCACTCCCGAAACCGGCCTCGATGAGTTTGGGTCCTGGGACGTAGGCATAAATGTTCACGGATGGACACGCGCGGACTGTGCCGCGAATGCAAACTGGACGATGACGCGGTTCCCGATGCCACCGTACCCTAATCATACAGTGCAGTACGCATCGGCATCGTTTGCGCTCCCCCTCACATTGGAAGTTCTGCACCTCGTGGGCCGCGGGTCGCTGGCACGTGGGACCGTCCACATAACGGATACTGGCGTGGCTTCCTCGGGAGAGGTAATCTTCAATGTCGAAATAGGCTTCCTCCATAACAAGACTTTCGATGAGACAACGGTATGCTTGATGCGTCCGCGACAGAACCGCTATGGTGTTGGGATATTCGTAAGTCCGCCGAGTCGTATTCTTATGTACGAACGGGAACAACGCTAATTTACGACGGTAGAGCCCTCCCGGCCTAGATAGTCCAGAATATGCAGGATCATTCACGATCGATGTGCAGATCCCGCCCGGACCTTCTCGAGACTCGCCATCCCTGGTCAAGCAGCTCGAGCTCGACATGCCGCAATTCGAAATCAAAGTGGACCATCTGCAAGATACTGTGCTATTTGACACGATATCACTGAGCACATCGAACAAACCCATTATCGCAGACGTAAGTACCCATATGCAGCTCCTCTATCCACCGCGATAAACTTGACGTTCCTGCAGAGCCTCGCAGCGCGCCGTGCGACGCTCCGCACATCACAGGCCGAAATCGAGGGTCGCTTCAACATTTCGAGTTCCCTCTCACTAATCACGTCGCGCGCGCCCATCCGCGCCGACACACAGCTCCGCAACTCGGGCAGCCTCCAGGACGGAGCGACCGCGCTCTGGGCACGCACGTCCTTCCCTGGGTATGTCTCCGCCAGATGTGCTCGCCCCCCACTGCACCGCGCTAACACCCGCCCAGGCCCCTCGACCTGACCGCAGAGCTCATCTCCCCACCAAGCATTCCGGGCACATTCCAGATCGACGCCCGCGCGAGCGAGAGCCCGCTCACTATCCGCACGTTCGTCGCGCCTCCCCCTTCCCCTCCCCCTTCTCAGCCCGCACCGTTCCCCGGGCCCTTCCCGCCGGCCCGGCCCCCCTTCCTCGCGCTCACCGCGCTCACGTCCGGCGCGCCCGCGTCCGTAGCGCTGCACCCTGGGTGGGAGGGCACCTTCGCGCTGCGCTCGTCCGAGGTAGCGCCGTCCCTCGAGTATGACCCCGCCGCGCCGGACCCGAGCGGCCGCGGGCGCACAAGGAAAGTCCAGATTGTGCGCGAGCGGGAGGGCGAGCTGGGCGGGTATGTAGAGTGGGCGCCGGGTGGGCAGGGCGACGCGGGCGGGCGCGTAGTCGTCGGGACCATGCGTGGGCCTGTGGCTCTGCGGTTCTGAGTAGTTTTGCATGGGATGAAAGTGCAGAATGGATCGATGTAATGTAGCTGTAAAGGTCGATTTCACTGCGTATTTTTTTGGAGAAGCGATATGGCCTGGCAACAACTAACTTGGTTAGCCCACGCCAGGCCCGTACTGCGTATTTCGATGTTGCATGAATCTGTAGGTTGTGAGGTTGTCAGACTGTCTCGATTTCGAACCGTGGAGTTGGGTGACATCGGCTACATTCGCGTACAAGCACATCCACACGCCCGTACCATATTATCACACCCCACGAACACCTTCCATCCCGCGCACGAGAACAAGAATATCGCAACTCATCCCGCCTCTCACTCACCCGCACCTCGGCCAACCTCAGCCTCGCACATCGGCACCGCCCGCACGAGACGCGTCTATATGGTGAGATGGCCGAGCGGTCTAAGGCGCCAGACTAAGGAACTCTGTGTTCATCTGGTCCGAAAGGGCGTGGGTTCGAATCCCACTCTCATCAGTACCATAGGCAACTGCTGCTGCTTTTTTGCTCTCCTGTGCTCTCGAGTCCTCCCCCAGCATGCTGCTCGGCTGCTCTTTTCCACCGACTCGAAAGCCTCAAATAGCCCTAGTGAGCTACAGGAGCACAGCGCTTTATGGCGAGATGGCCGAGCGGTCTAAGGCGCCAGACTAAGGTGATCGGTTCTGTGGCGAATGGTCAATCTGGTCCGAAAGGGCGTGGGTTCGAATCCCACTCTCGTCACGTAATTAGTGGAATGTACGTTTTGTTCCAGATCAATTTGAAGAGCACACGACCACCCCACGCCCTCGCGCACAACCCGGGCAGGCTCAACAACCCACTATTTTGCAATTCATAACTGGACGCTTACAACCACGATCCGCTCTCATACAGATCCATGCATGCGTATTTCATGATACTAATGACTATACAGGAACAAGCAGAAGTACAACGTGACACGTAAAACACATCCAACACCAGTACCGGTCCCAACCCTCTCATACATGACATGGCGCCTCTCGCAGTGCACAAAAGCCCACGAGCGGCCCGGATATCCACCCTCACACAGCGTGAGCACCCCACGCCGCTCACAACGAACAACACACGCCTCTCGACTTACGCAGTGGCGTTGTTGAAGATGAGCAAGTTCGGCGTGCCCTTGGGCAGCTCATCGAGCGCACCAGGCGTCGAAAGCAACAGCAGCTGGCGCTTGAGCTCCGCGGGGGTGAGCGTCGGGTCCTTCGGCGTGGGCGCGACGGCCTCGACGAGCGCGTGCGGGGGCAAGAATGCAGCCGCCCATCCGGGCAGCACCGCGTGCGCCGCCGCGTACACACGCAGCAGCGCCGGCGCGGCGAGGTCGGGTTCGAGCGCGGGGTTGAACGTCTTGGAGGGGTAGATCGAGAGGAGGTACGCGAGCATGCCGGCGGTGTGCGGGGACGCCATGGACGTGCCGGAGAGCGTGGACGTCGCGACGGGGCTGCCGACCCAGGTCGAGAGGATGTTCAGGCCGGGGGCGAACACGTCGACGCAGGTGCCGTGGTTGGAGAAGTAGGCACGCTCGTCGCCGAGCGTCGACGCGCCGACGGTGACCGCCTTCTCGGCGGCCGCCGGCGAGTTGTTGCACGCGTCCCGGTTGTCGTTACCTTGTGCATCAGTCAGTATATGCGCAGTCAATTCGGATTGTGGCTGACAAATGACATACCTGCTGCGACGGAGAAGTGCATGCCGTTGTCGACAGCCTTGTTGACAGTGTCGTCAAGAGCCCGAGACTTGCCGCCGCCGAGGGACATATTCGCAACAGAGCCCTTGTGCTTCGTCTTGCCGGTGCGTGCGAGCTCCTCCTTCGCAGCCGCCATCTTCGCGGCAGCGGACTCCGCCGCCCAGACGACACCGGAGACGACGTCGCTCATCGTGCCGCTGCCGTTGCTGCCAAGCACCTTGACGGCGACCACGTGTGCCTTCTTTGCAATGCCGTACTTGCGCGACGCGATGGTACCGGCGCAGTGCGTGCCGTGGCCATTCCCGTCTTCGTCAACATCGTTCTGCGGGACTGTCTTGCCCCACGATGCGCGGCCCTCGAACTCGGCGTGGCCCACGAAGATACCGGTGTCGATGACGTACACGTCAACGCCCTCTCCTCCATCCTTATCATACTCGTACTTCGTGAATGTGCTGAACGTCAGCCGTGGTCGGTGAGACACGCGTGCAAGACCCTGAAATACCGAGGGTCAGTAACAGGAGAACGGCGCTTGCGGAAGCAATATACCCATGGAGCGCCCCTCTGCGTCTCAAACGAATCCATGGTAGGCGCGATCTCTAATGTCTTCACAATCTGGTCGAGCTCGACATACTCGACCTCAGGCATCTGTCGTATCCGGGACACAGTCGCCTCGCTGAACTTGCCGGCGTAGCCCTTCACGTGTCCGTCATAGATGTGGGTGAGGCCGTCGGAGCCGTCACCGACGAGTGGCACCTCCTCGTGCGCACTGGCGACGAAGTTCATGTGGTTCTGCATGAGGGTGGGCGCGATGTCGTCGCGGAACATGACAATGTACGACCCGTTGACGGTCCCGTGCGGGTGGTGCTCCGCCATCAGCGGCGCGAATGTGAGCCCTGTCCGCTCGCGGGGAACATCGTGAGGGAAGGTGGACAGAGGGCTGGCATACGCCAGCGAGGCAGCGAGGAGGGGGATGATGAACATCGTCGTGGATGTCCTTGACGATGGTGGTGCGAGAGGGCCGCGCACGCGCAGTCTGATAACGGTATGGGATTTGTTTGGTCCTGTTTCGAATGTGGCTGGCGCACTCCGCTCTCCCTGAGGACCCCGGTTTTGGAATGCACCGCCCATGTCGCACGAACGCAAGCAGCTGCCGGGGTTTGACCGGGCGCGCGCGGCCGGGGGCGGGTTCTGTAGAGATAAGCGTCAGTCTGCCCGTTTGCGGCGCAAGCTTTCTCCTACGAACTGAGGTGCTCACCTCTCATCTCAGCCAGGCGCGGAAGCATTCCCGACTGGTCCGTTCCGAGGAGTTTCACGGGGTCCTGCTCGCAGCACTTTGGCTGAGCGAGCTCCGAGTCAGAGATACCGTCAGCGCATGCGCTCGCGTGCCTCGAACCGGTGGTCGCACTACTGTGGAGGTAGATGAGCGTCAGCCACCTGTCGGAGCCAGCCGTGTGCGCTGCACGTCACCTCACACGCGCGGTTTCGTCTCCTTGAATGTCGGTCGGTGACTCGACTCATTGCCTCCAAAACGTGCCATGGGACGGATTCGCAGACCCATAGGAGATGGTGGTGGAAGGGGGAAAAGAAGGTGTATGCTCGAGGTCAACGCGACGCCATTATATATATGTTTTGGGCTGTACTCACGTCCAATCCAATAAAGATGGACGTCAATGAACTAAGATAGAACGCCGATGCAGAAGCAGATAATAAATATAGACGCAGAAGCGTTCATAGAGATAGAAGCTGATGATGACAGCAGTGTTCTGAGGCATCCGCACCAAAAAAGGAAGGAGGCCTGCCAAAGTGGGCAGCTCTTCGCTTCCGTAGTTCGTCGAGGACGCCTAAAACGTATGACGCAAGACGCTCTCTACAGATCATTCCATCATTTATGCTCGTTGTATTTCTCACCCACATGCTCACCTTGCTCGAAGTGCCCTATACACTCGTAGTATCGAGGTAGGCCCCGGAGTCGCCGACTGACCACTGAGCCGCGCCTGGTAGTCGGCTCGTGACGATGGCCCAGTCTGTGCTTTGAGTGTACTTCTGTAGCAGTAGTGGTAGCTCTGGTACAGCTTTTTCGAAAGCGGTGGCGAGGCGGTTATGTCCTGTACATGCTAGGTAGTACCTGCCCTACCCCATACTAGTATGGGTACAGGACCCCGGTGTTCCGAACCGGGTGTTATGTCCTCCTCCTCCTCCGCAGCGACTGGCCTTTGCGTTGCGTAGTTAGCAACTCACACAGTGGTCTGTGTATGACCATCACACCTATAACGAAAGATCTCAGATAGGTACGCCCTGCATATATGGAGTATCGCGCATCAGCCTGTCTGACAGGAACGATCCCCCGCCCAGCATGCTTTTAGCGTTGTCGTGTGATTGACAATATGAGCTCTTCCAACTCTGAGAGTGTGAGCCCTACAACGAGATGGAGAACTGCACTGGCTGACCTCGATTTTACAATTCGTCTGTACGATTGACCCAGCACATCTCCCCGGGTCCCTGGCAGGCAAAGCCGGGCGGGGACGTCCGGACGGCACCAAGCCGATGCAACGTAACAAAACAAGCGTTTGCTCTGATATCTTGACGCTCGCCGTTGCGCGCCATTGCGCCATCGTTGCCCCGGATACACCAGTCCCATGTAGACGCCATCCCGGTTGGAACCGGCACGTGCGGACCACGACTGTTCCTCATGCAGGGCACAACCTTCGACTTCAGGGAGACATCCCCGTTCTGTTGGCTGTGCGTTGTGCTTCCCAGACTCTACGGCGACAGACGTATTCGAAATACCGGCATTTACAAAGCTCCAGACAGTGCTGTCTGATCACACACGATTTAGACAGACGAGACTGCGCGGTACCTTCCATCACGTCTATCACGCGTGCCTGACAGTGTCTGCTTTCCGCACCGCCAGGACCCTAGGTTCAACTGACATGTCCTTTTGCGCAAGCTGTACTTCCCGGAGGACGAAGCTGCTGCTTGATGGGGTTCTATTGGCGGGTGTCCGCTCGAAATGCAGACAGTTGGTAACAGTAGGCCCTCAAGTATGACTCCTCGCCCATCGTTTCAAAGAGTCTACAATAATCTAAGCACGTCTCATGTTCTCGCGCGTCTGCTCCGTCTGCGTCCTGGGCTCGTACCAAGCAAAATGTTGCTGAACCATATTCAGAACATCTTCCCCCTGCCAGGATGGCTCTGGTGCACTCTAGGATCGCCCCGCTCGGCATCAGAACAGTTCACGATTAGTGTTCGCGCACTTTGCGCGCCTTCCTCACTACCTGCGATCCTGACACGCTTGGGAGACGCTCCAAAGCGCCCAGGACTCTGGCAGGCTCGAAAGTACGGCGAGTGGCGTTCAGGACAGCTAGTTGTTGTCCCGATGGACCCTTCGTTGTACTCAAAGGCACTTCAACGGCGTCGAACACAGCTGTAACCTGGCATCATCTTCCGGTGGGTTGCACATCGTGGTCGCGCTAGCGCGAAGTCCTCCCATGCGCAGACTAATCGACGTCGATCTGGAGCGTCGTCGTTTGTTTCTCCGTTCAGGTATAGGGTCACTACATGAACTCGCTGAGCTTCCCTTTATTTTCCACGTCTTTCTGATGATCTTTGTGAGCGAGCCAAATTGATGGCTCTCACGTCATCGGTGGACCTTCGCCCAACCCGGGCCGCGCAGTCTGTAAGCGCGTCGCGTCGCGTGGAGGTTTTGAGTTCGAACTGTGGCTTAGGATGTTCAATGTCAGCGTTCGCAGCAGTGTCGAACCTGGCGCGTCTGATATTTCGCTGGCAATGACATTTCGACAAGGCGATTACAACAGACATTTGCTACAGACCGATTCCGTACATATTCTCTACAAATCCGACCTCCAGTACCAATGATCCATGTCGAGATACCACTTTGGGTCCTCAATCTCGCCAAGGTACTCCTTAAGCTTGGGGCCAATCTCTTTCCATCTGGCGCTCGGTGCCCAGTTCGTGCAGAGGGATATAATCCCGACCAGCTTGTCCTCACAGTACACAAGCTTCAAGTCTGCCGGATGCTCGATAACCTCGCCCATGATGTGGTTCATCACCTTCGCGACCGCTTTGAGATCACTGCGCATCGGTACTTCGGGAGTGTACCCAAGGCCGAGGGCGAGCTCTTGCAGCCTGTCGACGGTGATTGGATAGCCGTAGTGTAGCCTCGGAGGAAGGGGCTCGAACGAGTATGGCGCGCGCAGAATTCGCTCCAGTTTTGGCAGAGCAGGGGTCTGTCGAGCGAGTGCCAAGGAATGCGGCTGTGGCTTGTGAGTAGATCACAGCTGTATGTTCAAGCCATAAAATTCTTACCGGTTTCTGGGGCTTCAGGCTGTCAGGCAAACCGGCCACACGTTCGGCTCGGAACTCCTGGTAAGCCTTGAATCTGTCTTCGTCGGACATGGTCGGAAGGCGGGCGAGCAGGTCTAGCTTAGCCAGTATTTTGTCTTCCATTGTCATTGAGGAGGTCATTCCAGGCGGAAGTCAGTGTGGGGATGGGAGAAGTACCGCTGACTCCTGAGATTGTGGCGAAGTTCAACTTCGCGTGAGGATATGCACGTGCGCTTGTTCAACTCCAACGTGAGGTTTATATATATTTTGCGTAGTTAGTGATTCACACAATGGTTCTGAGCACGGCTATCACACTTCCTACGAACAATATCAGACAGTGCCCTCTGCATATATGGAGTCTTACGTGCGGGGCCAGCCAAACACATCAATTATAGTAATGAGGTCAGTCGATGCAATTTCTCATCTCATTGAGGGTCGCTCTCTCTCATTTTGTCAGGCTTCTCCCGTAGTCTGACCTAGCTGCTAATCAATATACAGATCCAGTTTGTGCAAAGGGATATGATACCGATCGCCCTGCCTTCGCAGTATACACGCTGCAGTTCTGCCGGATGATCGATAACTTCCCCGGTAATATGGTTCATCACCTTCACGACTGCCTTGAGGTCATCGCGCATTTGCACTTCGGGAATACTGTAGTCGAGGTAATTATAACAAATGGTCACGTCACGATGTTCGTTTGTTTTGTTAACTCGGCCTCTTGTCACGTCACAAACAGGGTGCCTTCGGACCATGAAATAGGTTAAGAGTGCTCAGAAAGGTCTGTAAATCGCAGAAAACACCAAATTTTGCCTACTGCGAGCCCTATGGGCTCGCAGATCCTCATATTTGATGGTTTCCATCCCTTTTTATGATTTTGTCATGGCCCCGAGGGCCGAATTTGTTACGATTTCGACCTGTTTGTTAGGTCACATGGTCACAGCCGTTTGTTATAATTACCTCGACTACAGTATATCCAAGGCCGAGGGCAAGCGCCTGTCAATGTGACTAGCTTGGGGCTGTCTGCCTGAAGGTGTGAGTCCGGGGCATAGGTAGGACCTTGTGCTTGTCAAGGTTGCCAGTGCGCCTGCGCGCCCCTCTAATTGCAGCAAGCGCCAGCCATTTGTAACAAACACAACCAAGCAAAAGACACGGGTGTCTCAGTCGCCTACTCCACGTACCGCCAACAGTTCCAGATTTCATCTAAGGAGACGCGGGGTTCGGCATCAGCGAGGACGGGGAGTGCGGAGAAGATAATTGTAGTCCTAGAAGATCATCAACTAACAGAGGCAGAGCTTGTGGCATGTCGTAGCGTAGTGTTTACTACACCGAGTGCCGCGTGCTGGGCGCTGCTCAGTGCTTGGTCTTCTTGGCAGTGAGCACCGCCTCGATCGGACATGATCGAGCCTCCGATCACGTTCAACTCATGCTTTGCTGCCTCCATCTGAAATCCTCTTCTTCTCTCGCTTTCCTCTGGCCTAGTTTTGATCCTCTCTCCTCTGTGCATCCTGATCATGGTATGACACCCTCAGAGCGCTTCGTGAAGGCGCTATAGTGTAGTGGTTATCACTTGGGATTCTGACCACCGGAGACAGTCGCTGACCACCGCACAACATGGTTCTCCTTCCCAAAACCCAGGTTCGAGCCCTGGTAGCGCCTGTGTAATATTGGAGGCAGTACTCCAATATTTTAGCTCTCTTTTTGGCGCTATTAACGTACTCAACTCGGTTCAAGCTGGCAGTTTAGCCCCATTGTGTACCACAAGTCACATTCGGATGACATGACGATGGGAGTGTGGCAACCGTAGCCCATCTTATCAAGGACTTCCATAAGACTGCACTCATCGTATGGGGATCTGAAGGTCGTGCACCTCCAGCACTACCTGATCGACACTGCGCGCCACTCTTCCACCTCCCGCTTATCCATGAATTTTCCCTAATTAGCTCTGGACCCACGCCGTGCTTTAGGTTTACCAGTGTGGACTGCAGCCCTGCCTCGTGCTAGTCGCGATGCGTGAGACTGTGCGTGCGGCTCGATGAGTCGATACGCGCTGATACGACGACATCATCTCGGGGAATGGGCTCTGCGAGTAGTCTTCTGGTGCTCTCATCTACTGCGTCACGCAATTGTCGAAATATGTCATAAAACCGACGTCTTATTGATACATGCCCAACAACATAGCCGGTCTCTCAAATTTGTCCACATGCGTCACTACATCAGACATCGCTGGACAAACCCAAATAAAGAAGGACAGAAGCCCGGATTAGAACTGCCTCCTAGCGCTGCACAGCCTCAGATGCATCGCAATTTCTCAGAGGCATTGTGCTTGAACACCTATGAATACTCCAGTCGGGACTCGGAACATACCATCATACAGTTATGTGATTACACAGTACCTCGCCAATCAATTGCGATTCCTGCCTTCATTTGTCGACTCGATGAACTGTATGTCAGATTGACCTGTCTACCGTAAAGTACTGCCCTCAAAGGCCTAATCTGATATGTCCGATATTTTCAATGTGATCAGACCGACAGTGCGTCCTTTGCCCGCGAACCACTCTTTCATCTCCACACTGGCCAAATCTTGTTCCGTGGGCGAATATAGAGTAGAATACCATATGTGCCTCAGTACCATTTTCTTGCACTCTAACCCAACATCGCCTTTTGCGTGATCGTGGTAACCCTCTAACATGCGCTCAAACGGGGAATGCTTCAGCAACAAAGAGCCTTGTTCTATCGTGGACCACATGAGGTGCGACCAATTTCGCCTCCTCAAGAGCGTGTGTCGGATGTACCCTTCAGGTGCTATGTCCCAGGTGAGATCAGTATCAGTATCGACGGCACCAAACGGTCTCGCATCAATGCTGCGGATGTCGATCATGTAAGGGCGGGTTCCACCGCGACCCAAAGTGGTATTTAGGCGAACCGTCTTGAGTTCGATGAAGCTGCATATGGTGCGTGCCATCAGCATGTTGACGAGTACCTCAATATCAATATCGAAAATACCCACCCGTCAAATACTGTATACGCTGAAATTTCCGTGGCACTTGCCCCTTCATCATGCAATACCTGCAACTCCGCGCTGATCGGTGCGTTCGACGTGTTAAGATTGAGTGAGTCCGATACCATGAATCGACCTTGAATAGAAGCATTTGACGCATGTATAGCTGCGTGGCCGACAGCGAGGCTCTACAAAAGAGTCAGGATCAGGGCACAGCTCGGGATGATTCTGGGTCCTCACCTTCGAGTTGATTGGTCGTCCCGAAGAGCTCAAAGTCAATGAGTCAAACCAGACGCTGTCTTCCAAGTTACCGAACTCGAAGCCAAAGTTGGGCATGCTCGCGTTGAGACTGTTGACTCGGGTCGGCACGTCCCACGAGCTACCCGGTGGAATGATTATTATGATGGTCAAGTTGACTCCGTCTGAATAATCGTCTAAATCCTGAGGGCTCTGTAGCGTATGTGAGGAGATGTTCGGAGCAGCGTGAGGATTTTTACATACTATAATTTCGATGCCATGCTGATTCTCGTCAGGATGGCCGAGACAAATCGAAACCCTGTCCAACGCTGCTTCGTCCGTATACTCTGCAAATATTCGGACTGCGATGGATTCCGGATCTCCACTGGCATAGCCCGGGCTCACGACATGAACCTGTCCGTGCTGGATAGAACCACGGGAGACAAGGTGTAAGACGTCGGACGCCAGCGGCAATTTGAATAATGCTTCTGCCCTGAGCCTTGGCTTCCTGCTCTTCATCCAGAGAGCCTTGTCAATACACTTGTGATGCGACTCCAGGTACCCAGACATATGCACCACGTCGTAAGCAGGAAATGAACACAGAAACTGGTGAACGAACATTAGCAGGCAGTTAATACGGAGTCGAATGTGAAGCGAACAGGTGTAGTGCGTCTCTTCATTATGGTCCGCAAGCATGCAGCGAGCAGAAGTGCGCCGCCAAATGCATACAGGAGCGGCATGAACTGGAGGCGCCTCTTTGTCCGCGTCCCCGTCTTCTCTGCTTCCACGCTGGGGGCGACGGACGAGACGGGAAGCGGGAGACAATGCTTGCTATCGGTCAAGTGTTCGGTATCCTTCAAGTCCTCCATGGTCTGTTGGATCGCAGCCGACAGCTGCTGCGACGGATTATAAGAGTTTCAGGTAGAGTCATCAGGGCCGCGCAGACTCCGTCGTGGGGTCCTGTGTTTGAGTTCCGTCAGTAATTTCACAGTAAGCTGCCACATGAGATTGACGCGGACGCCCATGTTTGAACTGGGCTGTGTCGAAATGATTACTTTATGCCACCCTCGATGATCTTAGCTGCATTAGAGGAAGTGGAGCACCTTAATTTGTTGTTTTGTAAATAGACAGGATGGTCTACGTCGGAATTACAGAAGGTATTTCAGGCATTCTTATCTGCATCACCACAACTTGACAGGCGGCGTGCGACGGAGGCCAGATTGAGAGAAGACCAGAGTCCGATTCCAAACCAAATGCAGTCCATCAGAGCCGAGGACCAGTACAATTGGCATCCTGTGAACGTTCGAACCGCAATATATCATGAGCGTCATACAGGCGAGTGATTGTGTTCAGCGTCGAGCTAGACGTAGAGCTTGAGCGGCGAGTTGGACGTCCCGATGTTCACTCTGCCAACAGTCCTCCGCCCCTCCTCCCACTCCGCAAAGCCCTCCACGTGGCCCCTGGTTACGCCGCGCACGAACGCGCGGCGTATGCGTCCCTGGCCCGCGGGGTCCGGGATGTCCGTGTGCACGTCAACGGAGGATGTGAAGAGGCTCGAGGTGCGCACGTCGAACGTGCCCTCCCAGGTCGGGGATAGCGCGACAGTTACCGGCGAGTTCGACGTCTCCGCAGTAAGCGCGAGCGCGTGCCCGACTGGTGCACTGCGCGTGGAGACATCGATCGGCGCGTTGGACGTGCGTGCGTCGACCGTGAAAGTACCGTCCGTGCCGTTCGCGCTGGTCGAGTTCAACTCGATGATGGTATCAATGCGACTGAGAGATAATATAAGGATGGCCATCATTGTCTGATGCATGCGATGGCAGACGTACCTATTCGAGGTGTAGGCCAAGAGCTCCGTAGGGCTGCCCTCGTTGTCATTGAACATGAATACGGTGGCCTTAATGGGGGCGTTCGACGTCCGCAGGGCCAGGCGGCTAGAGGTATTGAAAGTTCCCTCGATCATCGCGTTCGTCGTGCTCACAACACCTTCAATAGCGTTGAGCGACTAGGATGCAATGAGCAAATGTGCTCAGGAAACCATCGGTACATTAATTGACTGACGTTTGCGACGATGGGCAGGAGCGACGTGCTCAGAGAGACGCTTTCGAAAAGTACAGTTTGCATGTCATGAACACGATGCATGAACAACGGCATGTCCGTCGTAAACTCCTTGATTATAGTCGGAACGCCTGCAGAACCAGGAGGTAGCTTCACGTCGATCTCGATGTTCGTGTGCCACTTGCTTCCGATCATAGTGGGCGGGCTCTATTTCAATCATTAGTGTCTATTTACAGGCTGCTGATAAAGACAAAAAACATACAAAGATACCGACACCAATTCCACCTTCCGGAGGGCTGAGCAAGCATACTTTGGTCCTGTTGAGGGCGTCCTCATGCGCATACTGCATCCGGACGTGCACGACCATCTTGTCCGATCCTTCCTCTCCCGAGCTTGATATCGTGACCTTGCCATGAGAGAGCGCTCCGCGCGCGACGAGATATAGCAGGTCCGAGTCCACGGGGAGCTCAAATGTTGTCGCCGCAATGTGCTTCAGGTCACGGTTCGGGTTGTACAGGTCGTCCAATTCCATGCGGCCCTTCTGCCAGTCTGCCAAGTCGATACAGTCGCGCAGAACTTCAGGGTCGAGCTCGGTCTCGAAGATCCGCTGCATTGTGAGCAGGATGTGGTGAGTTGATGAGCAAGGCAATGTCACGCTACGAACTCACGTTGAACCATGCGAAGTGGCGCAGGAACACGGGCAGGCAGATGAGCAGCAGGAGCGTGGTGCAGAACGCCAGGCAGACACGATGGCACCTGCGGGCGCAGTTCCTCTTCTTCTCGGCCTTCACGGGGCGAACTGAGATCTGCGTGTTAACCCAAAGGGGTCCGCCCAGCTCAGGATCATCGGTATAGCGAGGATAATCGGTATAGGGAGGCAAAGATGCAGAGAGCTCTTCGGAGGGAACAGACAGCAGGGGCTTGCGTTTGTTGTCAGAAGATTGGTCGTGGTCGATCATTGTCGTATATGGTTCTGCGAACGAAAAAAATGGTGTGGAGAGACAAGTTATAGCTAAACACAGGCGGTTGTGAGGTCAGGGCGATGGTGTCGAAGATAAACTGCGCAGGCTGCGGGCGGCGTGGCTCCGTGTGGAGCCGAGTCCAGACGATATCGAGTTTCGCCAAATCTATGAGGGTCCCTGCCGCAGGCCCGCAGTAGTTTCGGGACCGCGACAGCCGGTCTTAGAGGGACTGCGATCAGCTTCTCAGCCCATCCGAGGGCCAGCGAGCCTCGTGACGAACCTGGCAGATGAGTGCGACCAAAATGTATGGCTTGTGTTGTGGCATATGAAGGATGATGGGATCTTGCAATTGCCTATGTCTCTTACTTACTGTGCAGCGACGCTTGTCAAGTGTGCGCATAGCAAGAACTAAGCTAGATCTCCGATTGCGCACGACTGCGTTGCGGCGACTGCGGCAGATACGTACCCCGCGGCGCCTAATCCACAACATGCACCTTAGACGAGCTGCAGCTGACTCTCTGAGCATGCTGAGTCAACATCTTCGGATACAACGCGTCACACTCGCATTTGAGTCGACGTGTTTCTTCCTCCAAGTGTACTGCGCGGTCTGCCATGACTCACGAGATTACTCCCACTCACGCTATACCATGCTGGGAAGACTGGTAAATCTTCGACTGCGTAGTGCCGAGACCTGGTATCCTCTCTCTGCATATGGCTGTCCAGAACGAGGAACTGTTGAAAAATCTAAGCTGCCGCGAGCGGCGACAGAGGTAACTGAATTCTAATGCCGCTTACATCGGAGAAGAAGGCGCTTAGATTATGTTGAATCCTGATCTTATCGATCGTCCCCCCAGGTGACGGCCGCGAACCCTGGCGTGAACATCCCCCTCCTGTCTCTTCTTTCCGACTTTCTTGCCACAACATCCTTCAAACAGATCTGACTATCCGCGAGCAGTCCAGTAGATTTACCACACATGAAAAGCGAACCAGCGCAGCGAGATGCTTCTGCCACTGTCAAGTTGCTCCTGATTTTCTTTTGAATTTCGACACATTTCAGCGTTGACAGCCCGAATCACAGGGATTGTATAACCCGATCTGACCTTCTGACATGTCTGCGAAACGAGGCAATAGGATCACAACGGAAACCTGGAACCATATACCGGGCACAAATTCTCTGATTGGAGTAGGCTTCTGCATTATCTCGGCGCCTTAACTCCAAGGACGGGAACCAGCGCCTTTGCTCTATGCCTCAGGCCTCTAAGGGCAAATTCTGTCTAGTTCCAAGTGGCCTTACGACCTCTCTGTGGGATAACAACTCACGCACGGGTCGGCTTTAACTGGGCTATAATGCGGGACTCTGTCTCTAAATGTTCTCAGAGTGGGTTTGATTCCAACTCAACGAATGACTTGGACTGCATCCGGATCGTGTTGCCCACAGCTCAAAATGTCTCTCCGGCGCCATTTTGAGGAACCTGTGCAACTCATTGCTCTTGTCATCTAGGGCTGCTTCTTCACACTTCCCAGAGGCGGCCTATATCTAGTTCCGCCTCCGTGACCCAGGCACGCTGTATTAGTACTGTCTGCTTCTGTATTCGGAGAGGATAGCCTTTCCAATACAAACCCAACCTAGAATCCGGATATCTTCAGTGCTGTATGAGATCTGGCCCCGCAAGCTCATCCTGCATCCCTTAAACCTATGCCACATCCTCTTCACGCACGGTCAGCTTCAGATGGTGGGGGGCAGCCACCAAGATGGCCGCAGCCTGCCTTCCCTCCGGGTGTTTATCTGCAACCGCCTCATCCATACTATGGTTATGCACACCCACAGGTCGTCCCCGGATACCCGCCATCTACTGTTCCTAGTGTCTACCCACTGCCAGCAGGTCCTAGGTCAGGTCGCGGGGGTCCCCAGGGTGCATGGACGCCCGGGTCCACCAGATCGCAACCCATGGTCTTCGTGACTCCCTGGTTCGGGCCCACTGCTACGTTGTGGCCGGGTGGCTACTATACGCCACATGGGATGGGCGCACCGCTTCCGCCATCGCCCATCCGTCGATCGTCATCGGCACCTCATGAGCCGACCTTCCGTCATGATGAAGCGAAGCACTTTGACAAGATCGACAAGTTCGCTGGGGGGCCCAACTGTGCGCACGTAGTATCAACTATCTCAGATGTGTAGCTCTGACTTCGGCATGTGCTAGACGGGCCCGTCCTCGAGCCCCTCGTCCTCAAGAAGCTTAATGTGAAGCCTGATATCAATCCCCTTCTTGGCCCACAGAAAGAAGGAAGTCCTCATCTTACATGGAACATGCTCTTCCCCACCGCACAGTGCCAGCGCTCTGATGAGGATCCCCGTACTTCCTGGCGTGAAGGCCGCGACGCACCCGCCACCTGGCCTCGCGTCATGCGCTTACAGATCGTCTCCAAGGCCTTCCCGTGGGTCTTCGACATCCATGCGTTCAACTCAGCAACCGGCGTGACGTGCGGCGACCTCCTCGACAGAATCCACCTTTGCCTACAAGAGCGCGTCTCGCAGGCGCAGCTCGACAGCGCCCCGGCGGAGCTCAAGGGTGTAATGGGCGAGGCATACCGGTATAACCGCTCGCCCGAGCCTGACGTGCCCGGTGGGCGGCTGCCCAACACGATGCTCCGCTGCGACTGGCTCGCATTCGACACGACGTTCGGGGGCATCGTCAGAAACGACAAGCTCGCGAAGGAGCGCGGAGGTACGCAGGCGCGAGTGACGTTCGAGCTGCTGTGCCTTGCGCGCGCGCCGGACGCCGCCGCCACCGCAAGGCGCAGACGTCGCGGATTGTCGCAGTCTTCTGCGCGTGTCCCGCGCGGACAAGCGCGACCGCGAGCGGCCTCTCGCGAGGCCGTTCTCCCCGACCAGCCTTCCCCAGTGGATGTCCCCACTATCAACGTTGAAGATACCACAGTTCCAACTCCTCCCACAGCTCCACCACCCCTTTCCCGCTCAACTTCTCAATATCCTCAGACGACGAAGGTGCACGTACCAGAAACGGAGGCACAGGCGCTCGCGCAAATTGAAGGTATACTCCAACAAATGCGGCAAAGGCTCTTGCCCGACGTAAATCGATTTGTCGCACACATGGATACAGCGCAGAGCACCGGGCGACCGCCGACGGAGCTCGTTGTCAATGACCACAATCGGCTTTCCGGGCTGCTTGATGAAACTCTAGCACAGCTTGATGCGGTCCCGGTCAAGCGTTCGGAGGTGCAGAAATGGCGTGAAGCACGCGAGGTGCGGAGGAGCGCTATACGCGAGGTGCAAGAGTTAATGAGCAAATTCGATCGTGCTTGGTCAAGTGCTGCATAACCATCAGAACCTGAAGCATTGAGAAATGTGCGAATAAAGGAGGCTGCGGGGACGCCCATTGAATGGCTCGATACACAAATCGTTCTATCACCAGAGATTGAAATCAGGAATATATGTATCTTTGGATGATCCTCCATAAATTACACAATTTTCGCAAACATTTTTCAAACTCGGATCCAAAGAAGTGACGAAGACACAATCTGTGCTTTACTCCCTCTGCGCTCCTGCCCAGGAACCCACTCTGCATAACCGTTGATCACTCCCTGATCGGTGTTTGCGGTTACGACTACCCTCTCGCGGCCGAGTCCTGCAGGGTCGATGGCGGTCACCATAGCATCCACCTGTGGCGCAGGTCCACCTGAACTAGAGAGACAGAAAGTGCCCTCCCATGTTGGAGGTAAAAATACCCAAGCTGGCCCGTGGAGTGTGCTCGTTGTAAGATTGAGTACATGATCTACAGGAGCCTCGAATATCTTGACAAGGAGAGGCGCATTGGTTGTGTGGGCATCGATCATGAAGTCGCCTTCTGTCCCATCGAGAGAAGTCGACACAAGCGTCGTAGTCAGGTTCATGAGACTGTAGATCACGATGCGTCAATGCCAAGGAACTATAAGGGATACCATGCGCATCATACCCGTTGGAGGTCTGCGTCGAAAGCACCGTGGGATTACCATCGGCGCCATTCAACAGCTTCACGCCCGCTTCCGTAAATGCGAAAGCAGAAAGCATCACGAGTTGACCCGATATTGTGAAGGAGCCTCTGATTTGGTCGTGCCGTGTAGTAAGTATGAGTCGCCGAGCTACGAGTGACTGGTGAGCCCTCGTTAGCACTGCGCGCTACACCCATAACTAATAGGCTTGGACACACCAAGGCCGTGATGGGCGCATCCACGGTGACCAGCTCGACGGAATCGAAGAATACCTCGCCTTCCAGGTCCCCGACTTCGAGAGCGAACTTGATCATGTCTGTCCGAAGGTCCTTCACGAGGGTCGGGATCCCCGCGGAACTTGGAGGAAGCCGAACCTCGATGTCGAAATTCGTCCAATATCTTCTTCCACCATCCAGATGTTCGGGGGTCTCCACGGTGGTTAAGGCTTCCACATCGATGGTAGGGTATTGAAGGAGGCACTCACGTAGACGCCGACGCCGTATTGTCCCCCTGGTCTCACAAGACAGACAGCAGTGTTCTCGAATTCATCGTCATATTTGTAAGACATTGCTATATCGACAATCATGCGATCCGAGTCTGCTGGCGCCGTAGCCGTGATACGAACCGAACCCTTCGCGAGGAGTCCCCGAGAGAGCAGATACAACGTGTCTGATGAAAGTGGGAGCTCGATGGAAGTAGATGAGATATGTAAAGAGTCTTCCTGGCCACTATCGCGATGTTTTGTCCTTGTCCAATTCGCGAACATCACACATGAAGACGGCTTGGGTCGCATCTCAACCTCTGCTGGCTTTCGAGTCTGATACCATATCGGTGAGATTGTAGAAAGGTATAACTTATATAAGAAGGAGCACACCAGTTTTCCAAGATACAAATTGTCTTTGCGTAGTGCATGGCTACAGACCGAAAACAAGAGCGCTAGACCAATTACGAAACAGATCACGCTGCAGCCGAAGGCTTTGCGGCGAAGTTCATCGTGGGAGGTCGTGTCTAAGGTCAGCTTGTTATCGTCTTGGGATAGTCTATCGATTTTTAGCAAGAAGTTCTCATCGAGCTTACACGAGCCTCGAATTTGCGCCGATGATTGTTGACCAGCCATCAAGCACGACTACTTCCGCCAGTCCTAGAGCTCAAGTGCAAGGGGGTAGTTCAGTGCAGGAGCAAGCGCACAGAGCTCTCAAGAGTCCATTGTAACTGTATTTGACACTTGACGGGCGTCCCTTGTCCAGACCCTGTCAGGGAGCATGCTCGTGTGACTCACTATTGGCTAATGCTCGACATTCAAGAGCACGTTCTATGTTACTATCAGCGGCATATCGCCGAGCACACCACTTGATACACCTGCGAGAGATTGATAGTATTGCGATGAGGAAGCAGCTAGGCTCAGCGTAGCGGAGGTACACGACCAAGCGCGGTACCGACAAGCGACTGGCGCGTTAGAAAGGACAGCAATAGGAAATAAGTCACCGATCTGCCAGAGCGAGAGAGAGCGCGAGAGGGGGAACCAGGAAGACAGTCAGGGAAAAGATGGACGCGGAAGGGTATGCGGCCTCGCGGAGGCAACGTGTCGCGCGCAGGTCGAGCATGGGCTTAGTGGCCGTGGCGACGGCGGTGTGCGCCCATGAACGAGCGGGGGCGCTCCGAGCGGCGCGTGTTCGTGTCGAACGAGACGAGCATGGAGGGGGAGTTGAGGTACCCGTCGATGATGCTGCGGGTGACCGCGGTCTGGGTGTAGTCCCAGTCCGAGAGGCGCTGGATGAGGATCTGGTCCGTCTGCACGTCGAGGATGACCGCGTATGTGACGACCGAGTCGAGCGGGCGGGCGAAGAAGTTGTTGTTCCCCGAGCCGGTCGCGCCCTTGAACGAGTACACCTCCGAGACGCCCTGGTCCGGGTTCGCGCCCGCGGCGTTCAGGTTCTCGAGGATGTCAAGCTCGCCACACCCGCCCGGGCTGCCCATCCCGCGGCAGTTGCACCCGTACTGCGCCGAGCGCACGACCTGGGCGTTCAGCCCCCAAATCGCGGGCGTCTTGCTGGGCGTCGAAGACGGCGGCATGTCGAAGGTCATGACGAACATCTTCGAATCGCCCCAACCGTGGTTGGCCGTACCGCGGGAGAAGCCGTCGCACGGGCTGTCCTGGCAGGTCTCCGCGGTCATAATGTTCTATGAAGACGGTCAGATGGCGAGGAAAGACCAGATGTAGGACAACACGCACAATCTGGCTGTTCTCGTCAAGGAAACCGTTGTAAACTTGTTCATTGGCAGAAGCTGCCGCACCGTTCCAGGTGCCGTTGGCGTAGGACTGGCTGGCACCAGCACAGACTACAGACCATTAGCACAGGCGAAGCACAGCCATGTCACAGATACTCACTGCTCCATTCGCCACTAGCACCTCCACCGTCGTTGTTCATGAAAACCAAGTTAGTGGGAGCTTGTCCCGAGGTGAAAGAACTGGTCTGTTTCCACGTGGCCGCACTGGTGTTTGCGGGCTGGTAGACAGCGATGTTGTGGATGTTCATAGGACCCTGGAAGACGATGGTCATCTCCTCATCGAAGGGGGCGAGGTTCCCTGAGTGAGAATGTGCGTCAGTCGGACATGTCTTGCATGTAGGGAACTACAGTATGATAGCGTTGATCTCCTGTGGGACGGGCCGCGCCTCTGAGTCATCGTGACTAGCACGTAGGTACAGCAAAAATCCTAAGCCTCACTAGGTTGACGATTCTATGACCGACCCAAAGCAATGAAATTCTCGCATTACTTCCGGGGGTGGCGTTTCATCAAAACGATCAACAGATTGCTTCTGCGGGGTCATGCATTCGCCCGCTCTGTTCAACAGACTGCAGAGTCTATATCATTGGACTCTCCGTGCCTGTATGGTAAGGGATACGCCAGATACTGGCGCGGAGAGCATCAACGGGGTAGACAGAACCGTTTGATGTTCCATGCATGTTCCCGACCTATGCCCGCCCCCTGGCAACACTCTGTTGGTGATAGCATCGAGTACTACAGAAAGATGACGGCGTCACATCTAGGTGTTCTATTTCCGTCCGGCGGCCAAGGATGAGGCGAAACGCTTGTTCGCGCTCGGCTCCAGTGCCCAGTCGGTTGCTATCCTCCCCAAAGCCAAACAAACCCCTCTAGCGCCGCCGGCTGCCCCTCGAGCCGCGGCCGCATAGCCAGAGGCGCGGCAGCCTGCCAAGACTCTGTGATCACCAAGGGGGACTTACCACTGATCTGCTTCTCCTGCTGGATGCACGAGGGGTTGACAGTGCATGAAGGCCACTCGCCAGGGATGATATCCGTGACTTGCATGTAGCTACCAGTGCCGCCGACATGGGTGTACTTGAGCGCGCTGAGGGAGCCGCTAGTCGAGGCGGGCACGAGGTTATTGGGCGTAATCTGGGCGCGTGCGCCCGCGAAGAGCGTCGAGGCTGCGACAAGGGACAACGAGAGCATGTTGAAACGAAGGACTATGTGTGTCAAATGAATGTGCCGGAACGCAAATGAAGGTGGTGTCGTCCTTGACGAGCCTGTGCACTGAACGCCACGAAAACGAACGGTCGGAGAGGGGTCGAGGAACACAACGTCCGGAGCCGCTTTATATCAGTCGGAAATAGACGATCATTGTTCGGCAATTTTCGAGACTCGTCGCCAGGCACGGGCGGCGTGGGAGCCTAGGCTCGAAATGCACACGTTCCCCGGTGTAATGTTTGCTCGAGCCATACTCACGGAGGAATGGACGGAGGTTGCATGGCGAGCGGACGAAAGGTGTTTCGCCTCCGGATGCGGTTGCTGTAGATCGCAGTAGACAGTGTATTCATTGGATGGCGATCGGATATTAGGAACTAACGTCGATCGTGGTTAGCTACTACCCTACGGCTATTTCACGTTGACAGCAAGATCCGTCTCGAGGATCTCGACATGGGTGTTCCATTTCTCGGAGCGAGTTACACAGCGAGAAGTTTGCGGTATAATACGGGTTGCATGAGTCCGGGAGCTCCAACCATGTTCGCCGAGAGCACGTTCAAATAGGTTCAAGTAAGCTTTTAGTATGCACTCAGCGTCAGCAGAGACCGGAGACAGAAAGATGCTTGGCAAATGAACGTTTAATTCTTACCACCGGTACAGTTGATGAACAAATCACCGCATCCCGAAAGCATGGAAATGAAAACACCGCGGATCTCGTGTTGAATGCGTGTTCGTGCGACCGGTTTCCCATACGAGTTTCTATAACAAATCCCCGGATTAGTGATCATAGGGTTCTTCAAATACCAGCTCATAACATCATTCTCAAGCACCTCTCTGCTCATGAAGCTTCACATGCAAGCTCAATCTGAGTGGGTGAATCATTGAAGCAAAGCAGAGACTTCCGAGCAGACACGTCCTCAGGTAATACTCTATTATCATCAAGCCCCATAAGTAGCGAGCTAAGACACTACTAAGAGCTATTCCTCAAATTGACAAGAAAGTTACACGATGATAAGCCTCGATCAGGAAGTATTTAGGGTTAGGGTTAGGACCACTTAGAAGCCAAAAAAAACGGCCTGCCCAGCCCGAGGGCCAAAGCAGGACAGGAAAATATTTAGACGGTGCATGAGCCGAAGCCCATACAAACCGTAGGTTCCCTCTGAGGACAAGGTCGCCGTGCTATGGAAGGCCCCCACGGCCCACGGACCCAGGTACATGAAGGGGCTCGTGCCATCAAGGTAAGTATGAGGTGTTCAGACGACCGGGATCTCCTTTATATACGGCGCGCGCTGTGCGCACGGACCAGGTCGCGCGTGAGATGT
Organism: Gelatoporia subvermispora B; assembly: GCA_000320605.2. NCBI lineage: Eukaryota > Fungi > Basidiomycota > Agaricomycetes > Polyporales > Gelatoporiaceae > Gelatoporia > Gelatoporia subvermispora. The sequence goes on from KB445807.1 coordinate 742,998, forward strand.
CTCGGAACTTGCCGTAGCGTCGCTGATTGGGTGCCGCTAGGAATGCTAGGAGTCTCAGACGAATGTCCAGACTCTATGAGACATATTACTGAGAGGCATAAAGAGGGAGAAAATATAGCAGACTGAACAGGCATTGCACCAGTGGTAACTGGTTGCCTGGTAATTGCAGGCCGCCTTGCTGAACAAACGCACACGCATGCCAGCCCGGGCGCAGTCATGTATGCCATTGACATTGCCCACCACGCGTAGAACACCTGGCATTAGACGCGAAGTATCATACACCTGACCTACGGTAATGAGGTTTTTGCGGAAGCCATACATCAAATGCTTGGCCATCTCGGCGTTCATGTGCACAAACCCTAAACGATCACTTCTCCAGGAACACCTTCTCAAACCACGCCTCCAAGTCCTTCAGCGCGCGCGTCCTCTGCGGCTCAAACCACTCCATTGCAATAAACTCATGGAACGCGTCTTCATATTCCAGATATGTGATGGTCTCCGGCCCGTTGTCCGCCCGCAGTCGGTCCCGCAGAGTGCGCATGGGGTCCACCGACACCTCCGCTTCCCCCGCCACAACAACTGTCGGGGGAAAGTCCTTGAACAGTCCCGCCGTGTCGATGGTCAATGATGCCGGGCTCAGCCACGCATTCGTATAGATCTCCTGTACAGGCAGGGCCCCGAGCAGCGCCTGTGCGGTGTACCGCGAGTCGAAGACAGCGTAAACGTAGTCCGCGTAGTAGTTGCGCTGCATCGACGAGCCTCGGAGCATATCGTGCGTGAGGGCCCAGTCGAGCGAGGGATGGAGAAGCATCACGGCGCCGGGCGGGGGCAGCGAGGGTAGCGACGCCGAGATCAGGTACCGCACGAGGTTCAGTCCGAGGTGCCCGCCGGAGGAGTCCCCCATGAGGATCACGTCTGCGGGGGCAAAGCCAAGTGTCGCCACGAGGTAGCGATAGCCCGATACTACGTCAATGAGAGCTGCGGGATATGGGTTCACGGGATCGTGAGGGTGGGTAGCCGAGAGGCGATAGTCCAGGCCGAATGTGCGCGTGATGAGGCCGCAGGAATGGGCCATTATGCCAGTAAGCATCGGCTCTAGCGGTAGGGAGCCCGGTGCAGATGTTCCATTCTAGCATACTGTCAGTGAAGAGCATGAGGAAATTAGGTGCATACTGACAACATAACCGCTGCCTGAAACACAACGATAAATGTCAGTTACACCTTGTCAGGCGATTCGTTTGAATGTCATTTACCACGAAGCCAATACATCACTTTCTCGCCGGGCGCAGCTAAGTAGCCAAACTTGCCCTCTGGATTTCTCTTCCCATGCCAATAGCCCGAAATTCGAGCCGGAACAACCCCATTCGTTTTCGCCATTTGAGCAATCTCGCCCTGCACGTAAGTGCCTGGGACAGGATCCACCCAGACAAAGCCAAGCTTGTCCGCATTCCTCGCATTCTCCTCGACATCAGGCAGGAGCCGCATGCCAATCGTCTGCATGAACTCGACGACAGACATATTCATGTAGTTGCGCATGGTGCGGAGCCACGACCATGATCGGCGCGGGCGCCATCCCGGCCAGATCGCTGCGAAGCCCCAGAGCGGGAGACGAATGAAGAGCGCAAAAAGCACGAAGTACGCGATATACAGGCCCTTCCACGGTTGCACTGCGTAGCGGAAGTACTGCGGCATCTCGAGCTGCACTGGGGGAGCTCAAACTCGAGAGTCGGGAGGGACGCAGGGAGGCTGCTACGACGATGTTCAGCAGAGCACCTGCGCCCTCTTGTATGAATTGCGCGATAATCAGCAGGCTACCCGACCATAGGGGTGTTGAGTGTGATCTCGCTAGCAGGGGCGGGATGGGACAGGGATCTACGTGTTTCACCTCTATTTCACCAGCGGACTCGCAGGGCGCGTCACTTTGCACACGAGAGTTGTGTGGAGCGTCGAGTACCATGTTTATTTTTCATTCGAACTATCCAATATTTTTCGTGTGGCATGGGGAGCAGGCGACGTCGAGTGCGAGTGCAAGAGCCAGACAGAGTACCACAGGGTTGCCCGGACAGTTCATGATCGAATGATCTGCAGGCTTTAAGTCGTAACGAATCCAAGATTTCCTCCTTGGCGCATCAGATGATGCAAGCATGATTTTCGTTGGGCGACAAGCCCAAGTTTGCAAGCACGCGAACCCGGAGAAGCCAAAAGTTCCTAGCGCGTTGATGGCGGTCGAGAGCGACGTCGGAAGCGCCGAAGCGCGCCTCCCAGATCTCAACCTCATTCCGTCAAGCCCATACCATACACGGGCGTATCATGGTGAGCAGTAAAGGCACGAATCAGAATACATGCTGAATGCTAGGCCATAGCTCCCGCTATCTCTCCTCAATGCCGCGCAAAACAAGCCCATGGTGAGTAGTCGCCTCGTCGGGAGTGCCACAACGCTGAGCAGGAGCAGTTGGTCGAGCTCAAGAACGGCGAGACGTTCAATGGGCACCTCATCAACTGCGACAACTTCATGAACATTACGCTGCGCGAGGTGTACCAGACGAGCGCGGAGGGCGATCGTTTCTGGAAACTGAAGGAGTGCTACATTCGCGGAAGCACGGTCGGTGGCACGCCAACTGTCCAGGCGCGACTGGATCACTAAAATGCCTACAATTGTACAGATAAAGTACCTCCGTGTGCCCGACACGCTTCTGGACGCTGTCAAGGAGGAGCAGAACCGGGCGAGGGAGGCGGGCAGGAGTGCACGAGGCGCGCATGTGAGCGGCGCGGGTGCCAGAGGTGCGTTCCAAATCCTGCATCTGTGTTAAAGTCTAATTGAATATGCTCCAGGTCGGGGTATGCCAACACGAGGAGGCAAGTTCAGGCTTTATTCTGCCTGTAGTATCACGTCTGACCTACTCGCGTGCAGGTCGGGGAATGGTACGCGGGGCGCCAGCACGCGGCGGCAGAGGGCGGGGCAGGGGAGCGTGACGGGACAGCACCAGGGGGTGAGCTTGTATCATTGTTTTCATTACTTTCAGATCACTTTGTCGCGCACGGCGCGGATCACGGACTACGATGTCACATGTATAGCTGAATGTTCGAAGCAGTGCACACATTATCGTACATTACGCCCTGAGCCAGGTGGGTCGCTGTTTCAAGCGAGCCTCAAAAGTGAGGGCCTGAACCCGAGACAATTGCTCAACGCTCAACGCAAGGAGCACAACACACTCGACACTGAAGGCACGCCGCACGAGCCGGCATGAACGAAAAGCGTCAGAGAGATCCCTCTGTGACGCCCAACTTTGCTGTCTCTGGCTGGCCTTCGCGGTGGCCAATTGTGGCCGAGGAGTTCGCCAGGAGCTCTTGATGGACGCGCATCACATACTTGGATTGGAACCAACTCACATAGAGCAGTCTGCCAATTCGTAGTCATCGTCGGCTCGTGTGCGCACTACCTGTATCGGCGGGACATAACACGCGGCGTGCACCGACTGCCGGTTGCGAACAGCTCGTACGCTGGCCCCAATGCGGATTCTTGGAGGCGAATCGGTATTAGCGGATGCACGCACATCAGCGGGAGGTTATACTAGGACATCACCGAGGCCCAAGGTCAGCCCGCAACTCTTGGGGTGCGTGAGCAATACAAGGAAATTCTCACCTGCGCATCCCGAGCGGAGCCTTGAACAGATGCTCATACAGGCAGCCTCGCAGTCGATGCCAGACACGGACATGGGTGCAATCATTCGAAGTACGGAAGCACCGCCGGCTGAGCGCAGTCATAAACACAAGCAGTCCGATTGCAGCGCCGTGCTTGCGCTCCTAGAACACAAGCAAGTACTATCATTCGATACACTTTGGCTACTTGCCAGCCCGCCCGCCTCGTGAGGCGCACGCACTTGCGCACGAGATGACACGACGTCGCCAAGAGCGCAGGGCAGCTCAACAACCGGATCGCGGACGGGATACAAGTGAGTCTCTGCTCGCAAAGCAGTGTGCGTACTATCGTGTACTATGTACGCCAATCCAACCTGTGGCGCTGGGCGCGGATCCGTGACGGACTACGATCAACGATGTCACACATACAGTGAAAAACCACTCCTTGAAACAGGTACTTTTGTCCCGCGTCCTGAAGCCGCAATACAAAACCATTTATTATTATAACTATCTCAGAATGTTATATACATCAGAGACTACATATAAGAAGGATTTGGAGACCATCCGGTGAGGGAATGCTGCAATAAGACACATTCTTCCGAGACGACCCAAATGTCACGGAAAACCACTCCTTGAAACAGGCTTGTCATGCTGTGACGCCCGTGACTCTCCCCTGCGAGAGCGCGTCTGCGGCTGTCACGCCTCATCAGCCGCCTGCTCTTGCTTGTTTCGGCAACTTCATACACGTCACGCTTGGAAGGCTCCTCGTATTGTGTGCGACATAGAACTACAAGGGTTGCATATATGGACACACGTTGAGGGAAGAAGTCATAGAGAGCAATCTCTTTAGTACACAAAAAATAGTACTTCCAGGAAGCACCAAACGACTGGATCTCCGACGCCGATTTGAAGTACACTGTAGTGGCTGCATTTGACTGCTCGACTATATCTATCTTTACAGAGCCTCAACAGCTGTCTAGAAAATTTTCACAAAAATTGAGTGGAGTGCTTGGACCATGAATAGTCCATCCGAATAGAAAGAACTGAGAAAAATGTGAAAGTTGTGCCAGCAGAGTCACTGTTTCAAGGACTGGTGTTGTTTCAAGGACTGGTTTTTCACTGTATAGCTGAATTTCCGAAGCAGTGTGCACACTATCGTACACTACGCCAACCCTATTTCACACAAAAGCGCCTACAATGGTCTTCAGAGCTCACGGCTCACTCTAGTCGCGCACCACCTCTTCCATCACCTCAAATTCCAACCGTTCTGTGCCATCCTTCAACTCCCGCCTTACCCACATACCCTGCGAATGTGAACGAAAGGTCAACGAACAGAGTCTCGCGAGAGAAATGCAGAATCTCACCGTATACAAATCCTTCTCGATACCGATGATCCGCAGCCGTGAGTTTTCGCGCAGCATCATTTTACGCGCGTGCTCCGCGTTGAATTTGATCACGGGTTGATGCAGGCCGTGGCGCGATGGCACCCAGCTTGTCTGCATCCGCAGTTCGCGTAGATACCGCGCATTCGCCGTTGCTTCCTCGATGTCCTCCTGTGGCATCCGCAACATCGAGATCTGATGAGCAAAACCGCCAGAGGGGACGGACTACGTACCGGATTCTGACATAGCGCGATGAGACACGAGAGGGTCTCGAGCTCTGGGTGTAAGGTGAGCATGCACTGGACGTCCTCCACGGTCAACTGCACAGAGTCCACGTTCAAATGCCTGAGTGTCGTCCCGTGCGTCTTTCCGAGCTCCAACAGGAAGCGGCGCGGGAAGCTCGCGTCGCCCTGCGTCGAGAACGTGTTGAGGGTGAACGACTCGAGTGAGGGGCGCGGTAGCAGGAGGAGGATCCAGGACCATAATTGCACGGGGCCCTGGACGTCGACCGAGCTCGTGCGCACGGTAAGCTCGCGCACGGAAGCGACGGGCTCACCAGTGTAGCGCATGACGCCCGAGGCGAGGTATTCTGTGTCAAGCGTTACGAGGTTAGGGAGGAAGGTGAGGATCTCGAGGATGGCGTTGCTCTGCACGCCCTTGAGGCGGAGCGACTCGAGGCGCGGGAGGTACGAGAGCACGGAGACGATGATCGACGCAGGGACGCCGGCGCAGCGCTTCGGGGGCAAGGTCAGAGCGCGAAAGGGGTCGTAGAAGGGGGAAAGTGTGACTGACGCCCAACTCGAGATGTGTGAGGGTGTCCCCCAGCTTTTCGGACCAGCCCTGCATGATGCGCGGCTGGCCCTCCATGCACCATAGGGAGACGGCACAGAGCCCTGTGAACTCGGTCAACTTGGCCCACACCTCGTCGCTCACGCCGCCGAAGGTGCGGATAGTAAGCTGCTTGATGTGCAGCGCTCGCAGGACGGGGAGGAAGCCGAGCAGGATCTCGTCGTGACACGACCCCTGGGGGCTGTCGTCGCTCCATGTAAACCCCTCAAGGTTAGTGCACAGTCGCATGGCTTTTTGACATTCGAGCATTGCATCTGGCTCGATTAAGCCGAAGGCCCCTACAGATGAACCATGACATCAGCCACTAGTCAAAGGTTATACGGGAATAACGTGAAAGGCCTCCAGCACAGTGATGGCAGACAATACGAGCGCAGGAGGACGGCACGGGAAGTAGCCGTGCTCGCGGAGTGAAGTTCAGTCAGATCAGACGGCGGGGAATAACACCAAATTATCTGACAATGTCACGACAGCTGCGCACTTCATGCGGAATACGTGAAACGAGGTGCACGAGTGACGAAAATGCTCACCGGTTGCTGTCAACGTGCGCACATATTTACCATAATGTGGCTTTTGGAGCAGAGTTCTGGCCGGGTGGTGGATGGAAGCAGGCTGTCGGTGAACGGTGACTCAGCGTCCATCACCAGCCATCACCCGACCGTTTCTGGGCACCTACCGTGTACTTTCGCGTCCAGACGATACGCGAGTCTAGGTTCCTGTACAATATTGGAGTTGCCGCGCGGTTGAACGACTTGCACAGCTGCGCGCAATTGTGCAGATCCCGGCGATCCGAAAGATGCTCGAGGATGAGAGGCAGGATGTCCGCCGGGATATTTTCAGGACGCATCACTTTCCGGGCCATGCGCATGAGGGTTGCGGTACAAGATTCAGGACGATGAATACAAGCTTTCTTGCCCATCTGAAGTGGAGGACCCTGGAATTCTGCCGAGTTCCAACCTGTTCCAACTCAGCGGCGAGCCATGCAACGCGAGCTCCGGTTTCCCGACGACTGGCTACGATGTGCGGGCTTGTGCGGGTCGTTGCCTGTCGTTGCAACTTGTGTGTAATGCTGGTTCGACTTCTAGTCCTTGTTATCTTCCCCACAATCTGCCCTGATAGTCGCTCACGGATATAGTCGCTGACTCAAGTGCATGCCGATACAGCGTGGTACACATGTATGAGTAAGATGTCCAGAAGATTGCCTTCACGGCGCCAAGTCTGCGTGCAAGCGCCGAGGTGGGAATGATGAAGGCACCAGCGAGCACCGTCGTCGCCGTCGAAGTGTAACAAGCATCCTCAAACGGTAATTGTACAGCAGCGGAAAGTAAAGACACCAGACCCTCAACGTAAGAAAATCCTGCGATACCCAAATCTATCTTACAGCAAGCGTTTACGCCGGCGGGCTATCGTCTCCCATTGATCAACCCTGCACCCGTGATTTCGTCTCTGCTGGGGTCGCGTTCGAGATCCATGGGATTGTCTTGCGCCGTAGTGGGCGAAGACGAGATGGGCTCGTCGCCACAGCCGCAATCGTATGTTTCGTCCAGGTGTGCGCAATCAAACTCGGGCTTGCCCAGCCGAGCGTTGACTTCGTTGTGCACGACGCATAGCCTGCGAAGCAGTTGTAGGAAACAGAAACAGAACCAGTTAATATGGAACATACCATGTGGCCGCTGCCCTTCGCGATGACGTCTGGTAATCCGTGATCAGAATACTCATCTGATTCTAGCGCATCTGAGAGCTTACCTGTGGAGGGTACTTCTGCAAGAGCAACTGAAATTCGGCAGCGCACTCTCCGCATGGATACAGGCGCGACATGAGGTGGAAGTAGTTCCATAGCGCGTCCCGCTCATCCTGCGTTGGGTTCTGCGAGAGAACAAACATCAGCTGCCTGCCCGCAATCGCGGCGAAATAATGCAACATGCCTCCGGGTATCGTAACGTCATGGTATGTCTGCCTTGCAGATCTTGAGTCATGGGATCCAAGGTTCAGACAAAACCTGCTTACAAGAGTTTCCATGTCGCTCGACCTAGTTCTGCCCTGACATAATTCAATGACAAACTCGCCAAAAGAGAAGATAGGCGGACTCACTTCGCAGTAGCGTTCCCAAGCTTCGACATAATGACACCCCCCTGGACGCCAGCATCCGGTCTGTCTGGGTGCACACGCACGTCCTTCTCGACTCCCCCTTCACCAAAGAGATCCCCCGTCCATTGGTCCATGTAGATTCGTGACGGCGCATGTAGCAGCGCAAGCGAGCCCAGAAGGAACTGCCAGTCGCCAGGAACCACAGTCAATCGCTGCTTCACGACACCAGGAGCAATTGGGGCAGACGTACGAGAGCAATTACAATGAAAAACCAAGCTCTAGTGAATCTTGTGCACATCCTGAGCAGACGACGGGAGTGATGAGACAGAACGCAGACCGGGAACTGGAGCTGGAGGAAGCCCATGCATGAAGCATCGGCGTCAGGTCGTCCTCGTTTACGCGTGCTTACATCAGCTGGGTCTTATCTTATCTCACTCACAAAATGCGTGACTCTCGGAGATCAGATTTCGCAAACCACGCCTCCTCCCGTCTCCTCTCCATCCGGAGTCCCACTACTTGCATCCTGTGATATCTAAGCATCATGTTCTACGTGGTTGGCCTAGGATTGTGCGATGAAAAGGACATAACTGTCCGCGGCTTGGAGGTAAACCCTACATGCTGGCAATGACGATCAAATTCCTTATATTACTATCAGGTCGTCAAAGGCTCTGCTCGAGTGTACCTAGAAGCGTACACGAGCATTCTGATGGTACAAAAGGAAAGACTTGTCAGTCACCAACATTAATGGACGCTTTGCTGATGCTGACATATGTACTCGCAAGGAAGCGTTCTACGGAAAGGAACTGATCCTCGCCGATCGAGATATGGTCGAGACAGAAAGCGACGAGATCCTCCGTAACGCAGACACAGAAGACATCTCGTTACTTGTCGTCGGTGATCCCTTTGGGTCTGTACACAGTCCATATAAACGATGAGTTCCTGCTCACCCTGACCGAGGACAGTGCGACGACACACACGGATATCATCCTCCGCGCTCGTTCACTCGGAATCCCCACCCGCGTCATCCACAACGCCTCCATCATGAACGCCATCGGAGCGTGCGGCCTACAATTATACAACTTCGGCCAGACTGTATCCCTGGTATTCTTCACAGAGACATGGAAGCCTGATAGCTTCTACGACCGCGTCAAGGAGAACGTTGACTTGGGCCTGCACACCCTCATTCTGTTGGACATCAAGGTCAAAGAGCAAAGCGAGGAGAACCTTGCACGGTATGTGTTCTCCATCCCGCATGTACCGCTCAATTTGAGACATCACATATGCAGAGGACGGAAGATCTACGAGCCCCCGCGGTACATGTCCATCACGCAGGCTGTCTCTCAGCTTGCCGAGGTGGAGGAGTCACGCCGAGGCGGTACCCTAACGCCTGACAAAACGCTCGCCATTGCCATGTCCCGAGTCGGCGGCGAGGAGGGCCAACAGCGCATTGTGAGCGGTACCCTCGCGGAGCTGCTCGCCCAGCCACCAGAGGTCTTCGGCGAGCCGTTGCACAGCCTGGTCATCCTCGGACGGCGGCTCCATCATCTGGAAGTTGAGTATGCGGAGACGTATGCTGTAGATAAAGAGATTTGGCGAAGAGTCGCGAAAGATGTGTACGGGTGTGTTTTGGAATAAAAAGTAGAATTTTTGGCCGCAGCTCTCGGAGTCTGCCACAAATCGTTCATGCGACTCATCCTCTATGGTCGTTCGTCTTTGAGAACTCGCTTGATGCACTATATGGAAGTTCGGGCTAGCCAGAAGTCAATAATGTGAGAGGTGATGTGAGATGCATCGATGATGGGTGAAGATAAGGTCAAAAGAGTGAGGACGATCGCGACTTGACCTTGCTCATCGACCTCGACGACGATCTCGTGTCTACACGTCGCTCCTGCCACGTTCATCGCCTTGGACACCTGACCGTAGTGATCCTCGGACTCCGTTGCTGTGCCAGATTTCCCCGAAGCTATCGCGAACAGTAACGAGTCACCGCGCTCATCTGGGATTCTGACAGATTCTGACTCGTCTGACCACCATAAAACATAACCAAAAGTTCGACCACTTGCATCAACATAACCACGATGGCTTCTATCTACATCGACGAGACCGCCGGCTCTGACGAGACGGGTAAGGGCACCCAGGAGCAGCCCTATCAGACCCTCGCGTTCGCCCTCTACTCGCACAGCGACGCGCTCCTCCTCATCCGCAAGGATCCCAACTCCGAGTATGAAGAACCAACACAGTCTGCTCTGAAGAAGGCCAAGAAAGGCGCGGATGGTATCGAGAAGAAGCGCAAAAAGGCGGAAGAGCTCGCCGAGCGCGACGCACAGCAAAAGAAGGAGGAGCGGGAACGCCGAGAAAAGGTGCTTGAGGAGAGCAAGAAGATAGTTCTCGAGGAAGACTCAAGTCTCCCAGCTGCAACAAAGGTGAGCTCAACCAGACTCATCCATATCAGCTCCTTAAATTGTCCTGCAGTCGAAGATCGTCAACCTCGCCGAGCTGCGTGGCAAGCGCGTCCGTGTGTCTGGCTGGGTGCACCGTCTGCGCGATCAGAAGGGGATCATCTTTATCGTCCTCCGCGATGGTACTGGCTACCTGCAGTGTGTGCTTTCCGGCCTTACAGTACGCCTTCTAGCACCCATCGATAACTACCGTGAGCCTCTGACGCGCTCCGTAGGCCCAGACATATTCAGCGCTGACGCTCACGATCGAGTCAACCGTCGAGTTGGTGGGAACTTTGCAGCCTGTTCCCGAAGGCAAGACTGCGCCGGGCGGACACGAGCTCTCTGTCGACTTCTGGCAGGTGCTGGGCGCCGCGCCTGGCGGCGACGATGCATTCACCAACCGCCTGAACGAGGTACGTCCACGGGTTCATACGCTCCCCGCCCAGTCGTTGAAAGCAGCTTGGCCTCCAAGAAATCTGACCCGTCTATCCTTGCCGACCTTCGCCACCTGGTCCTGCGCGGTGAGACCGCCTCCGCCGTGCTCAAACTGCGCGCTGCGCTGCTCAACGCGTTCCGCGACGCACTCGTGTCGCACGACCTCATCGAAGTCACTCCGCCATGTCTCGTGCAGACCCAAGTCGAGGGCGGGGCGACGCTCTTCAAGCTCGACTACTATGGCCAGCCGACATTCCTCACGCAGAGCTCGCAACTGTATCTCGAGACGTGCCTGCCCGCGCTCGGCGACGTGTTCTGCGTCCAGGAGAGTTTCCGTGCGGAGAACAGCCACACACGCCGCCATCTTAGCGAGTATACTCATCTTGAGGCCGAGCTTGCGTTCATCAAGTTTGAGGACCTGATGGACCATATCGAGAGCATCGTGCGTATCCCGCTGTCTCGTTATCCCATAGTATACTCAGCTTGAGGCTGCTAGATTTGCGAAACCGTCGACAGGCTGCTCGCCAACCCGCGCACCGCCGCCCTCATTCAGCAGCTCAACCCTGGCTTCACCGCGCCCGTGCGGCCGTTCATGCGACTCTCCTACGTTGATGCGATCAAGTGGCTCAACGAGCACAGCATCCAGCACGAGGCAGAGGACGCGGAAGGCAACGTAATCAAGAACGATGACGGCACGTCCAAGATGGTCGACCACGTCGTTGGCGACGACATCGCGGAGGCCGCGGAGCGCAGGATGACGGACATTCTCGGCTGCCCGATCTTCCTGCACGGCTTCCCCGCCGAGCTCAAGGCGTTCTACATGAAGAAGGTCCCCGGCGCGGGCGCGGACGGCCATGTCTTCACTGAGAGCTGCGATTTACTTATGCCCGGCGTTGGCGAGATTGTCGGTGAGTGCTGTTTATCTGGGCTTGCGTTCCGGTCTGAGCTGACAGCGTCCGTGCGAAAGGTGGCTCGATGAGGATTTCGGATATGGACGAGCTATTTGCTGCGTACAAGCGGGAAGGTATTGACCCTTCGCCGTACTATTGGTTCACTGATCAGCGCAAGTATGGAACATGCGAGCACGGTGGATATGGTCTTGGTGTTGAGGTATGTACTCTAATAGGATATCAAGATCTTAAACCAATGAACATTGTCCTCTTCGCAGCGTTTCCTGGCGTGGCTGGCCAACAGGTACACTGTACGCGAGTGCTCGCTCTACCCCAGGTACGTGCCCTTACTTCGGGATCGAAGACCACTCGCTGATCTAGCATCCTTAGATGGCCTGGCCGCGCAACGCCCTAGATGCGATAAACCGTCTGCTTGTTTCACTTGCCATAGGGTTTGATAGAAATTGCAGTATTTATAGCTTTTGTCGTTATCAGAATGCTGAGCGAGTTTTGTCTACAAATTTACCTAGATTATCCGCAGAGATGTTGTGCAATGCTGCCCTAGCTGCCGCACGCAATAGACTCTTACCCATCCCAGGGCCAATCAAATTAAGATCTTACTCAAACACATCTCTGAGCTGACACTGTAAGGACACGCGTCTTTCTACGAGCCGCTTGGCCGCAGTCATATCATACACACCATGGCATACTGCGACATAGCCCCACGGATTGTAATCCTTGAAGAGGTCTACCAGAAAGCGCATTCAAGGAAAATAAAGTGTCGGAAGCATGGAAACGATATTTGGGCCGTGCCTTCATTTCTTCGAGGCAGAGTACACCGCCATCAGGGATGAGTCTGGCATTAGATGATTCGCGACAAGAGCAGCCACGAAATAGCGTACCCAAGTCTGGCAGTTCTTTATTTCTACTCGCTTCGCACCCTACAGCAGTACCCGCGGAATTCTTTTCGATGCCGTGCCCTGGAAGGGAAAGTGAGGGCTTCGCAATGCAAACAATGACATGTCAGTCGATTTGGTGGTGATGAGGACGGAAAACAAACCGGCGTATCCCTATGTGGTCTTCTGCGCTATAATTCCACTCGTTGAATTAGGTGTGCATAGCAGCCACCAGATCAGTCGCCATCTTACAATATTATATAAATTGAGCAGGTAGCTTCAGGTGGGAGCAGAATATCTCCTTTCATTTGACGAGGGATTAAAAGATGGCACAAGGTATCTGGAATCCACATGGTATCGTTGTGGGTCCGCTAATCAGTCCTCACTCAGGCCATCGTGACGCTAGATGCTATATCGCAATACGGTTAGTAGCTCGGCGTCCCACACGGTACAAGCTTCACCTGAGAAACGATTCACTTTGCGCACATCAGGGAGGGACAAAAGCGCAACTGAGGCCCATACACGCCAACCTAGTTTACGTCGAAGTGGACACGAATACGGCTTCACCACCATTTCGCTCGCGGTAACGATCAGCGACGCATCACTGGTACTTATCAGCCCTTGCTGCAATAGCCCGATATATAGTGCCTCCAGTGAACATACAAATGTGCGTTCACAGCGGTCACATTGCTCGAAATATGTAACGCCTGTGTGCGATGCACAGTAAATCAAGGAAGCAATGTTGCTATATAAGGAATCAAGCCCGAGTACGACACAGGTGCACTTGATCGGCGTTACAACATCGCTACTGATAGACAACAATGAAGAGATCTGGAAGCAGGTGTCGATGCGGGATAACAAACCGTTCAATACTGCTGTCGATTGATATTCCTGATCAGAGGGTATGCGAATGTGTGTTGTACAGATGATCTTGATAGAACAAAATAACCCAGAATCAGCAGAGCCGAACAACGCGCCTGTCTTGAAAGGAAGACACGCGGAAGTACATTGACGGGATCATGGTGTCGGTAATCGATGTACGGGTTCAAGTTCCGGTCACTTCGAGTATAACTGAAGTCAAAGTGGTAGCTCGTGGGCTTCGAGTAGATATGAGCAAAATAAAATAAGGTAAAGGCAAATTGAAGCAAATCATATTTTTCGAATCAAGCAATGCAAGCGAACCTTGCTGGGCTATCTAATTCTGCGACGGCAGCAATGTCGATCGGAGGATAAGTGATGGTATGTTCGCAATCTTGAGAAGTACATAAAATCATTATACTAAGGGAGACGGTCAAAATGGTGGAAAACTACGAGAAGTGTTCGATGTAGACGCGTTCATAGTCATGATTCCGGGGACTGGAAGTCAAAGCCCGTGCCCAACTTCGGATGGCGCTTGAGCATTAGGTACTACCAAATGTGGATAGATTCATGGGTAAAAGCGCATCAAGATCGGACGAATTAGGTTGCTCCAATTCGACCAGGTACGTACGATATTGCCTCTAGCGGCCTTCAGCTTCAGCTATCTTGCTTATCCTCACAGTTCTCAATACACAGTCCCCAGCTATGAGTGAACAGGAAGGCAGTCCCAATTACCGCAATCATAATCCAACCGGAAAGAATCAACACAAGGATTGTCGTAAGTGATCTACGCGCTGCCCGCAATTGTGACCTGGTCCGGGATGGCTAACAGATGCTGCCGCCGTTGATCAGCTCCTGCTGAGGATGCGACAGTCGTGCGGCTCCTTCATGAGTACCACAGGAAAGGCATCACCAATAAAGAAAAACTCAGTGAGCTCTTCAAGACAGTACATGGCATCAACATCAGGTATCTCGATCATGGGTATTCTGAAGGCGAACTGGCTGACAAGAAACACTTCAGTTCAACGACGATCAATCGGCGCAAGAGAAAGTTAGGACTGTATGCCAGCGCGGCGACGACGCGCAACACCCCAGACGATGTTAAACTGCAGTTGGTATTGGATGCCATGGCAGCGGACCCGGAGCGCAAGATGGGTGCGCGCAGGATCCGGGAGGCAATCTTTGAACGTACCGGAACCATGCTAACCAGGTTCGTACACCGTCTACTGTTTCGCGTCTCAGACACCAATTAATCCGGGCGCATGCACGGCCAGAGAATATGTCACGGAGATGGTTCAGATTCATGATCCTCCTCGCTGGAAGCCCAAGAAACGCAAGACAGTCGCGGCAGAAGAAGGAGGCGCGGGTGAACAGAACGCGGAAATGGGCGATTGGAATCAGCCTTGGGATGGACCCGGCACGTCAGGTCTAGGCAGTGATGAACAGGGACCTGCACTCGAAGGTTCAGTACCAGTCGCCGGCCCGTCGAACAGTGGTTCGATAAGAGGGCGTCGGACTGCGGTCGCTTCGTCCGTACCAAAGTATCCTCGGCGCAAGAAAGACCCGCCGGTAGACCTCATGGTCCTGGCAGTGCTGCAGAAAACTGAAGAGAAGTTACGAGTATACTATTCGACGCAGAACCCCTTTCCAACAAGCGAAGAGCGAGAAGCTGCAATTGCTCAGCATTTTTCATACGCTCTGGCTGAATGCGGGCACAATGAGTCGTGGTACAAGCTCACCGATCTCAACATGGTGTCGGTATGTTATACTCTGCAGATTTGCATTACGGCTAGGTATGACCAAATGTACAGCTTCGACAATGCGACTTGAACTTGCGGACTTCTATCCATCAGGCAATCCACCGATATCTTCCCGCGGCGTATGGTTTAGTCATCAACCCTGACACAATGCAAGAACAACAAAATCGAGCACGCGTTGCCTGGCTGCTAGAAGACAGCCGTTACGTATATGAGGTATTTACAAGCGACTACCCACCTCCTACGTTACTTTACGCTCAGCGTGTCTAGCTACCAGACCGTAGAGAAGGCCGATTCCAGCACCCAGTCATTAGCGAAATTATACACAACGTGTGGTTCAACTCCACGCACAGTATCGGTTGTACATATCAAGAATTCTTCAACCCAATCAGGAACGAGACCCTCGCTCTTATTCTTACTACTGTATGTGTCATTCACGTATGTTACTTCCGCACCAAAGGTTTGAACCCCATTGCATTAGATCCGATATGATTTGCTCAGGTGGCAGACGGGCATTCTCGTGGAGAGTGTGGTTCAAGCCGACGAGACCAGAATCTACGAGGAGTTCTTACAGGCACTCTTACAATTTGATACTGGATTAATGGCGCCTTTATGGCGGCGATATCGTGCTTCTATCTTCAGGAGGGCGCTGTAAGGGTAGCTTCACATATCTAAAAATCTCGAACTAAGTTGGCTGTTTTTAGGGTCATCGCTGGTATCGGCCCAGGCTCGGCTCTAGTGAGACCGCTCACTACCGAGGAGATGCAGCGTGAACACGAGCATCTGCGCATCAGATTCGAGTACGATTGTGTCCGGGAGCACCCTTGAAAATGCACGGAAATGTGGCGGTGCCTGGCAGGATCTTGTTCGATTTACCATCTAGGAGCTAATACCCTATTTATTGTACACGGCAGAATCAATGGCGATTTCCCTTCATACCTGCACATCCTCGTTGCGCAAACGAACTGATGACCTCCATGCCGCGAATGCTGCGGCGCAAATTCGGGCTGTCGGAGACAGGTGGTAGGCTTGTGCGGTGCGCTCAATGGCTTCCAGCAGGATCAGGGGGTGGTAAACGATTATGCTTGCGTAAATGCATCAGGCGCCGGCTACATCTCTGCTTGCTCTCGAGATGTTCGGACGTGCGCGGTGGGATCGGATCTCTGTGTATTGGGTGCAACGCACTGGCGCAGCAGTGTCGCCAGAGATTCGCCGGTCATGTCTTTGGATTGCGGCACTAAATAGCGTCTGTGCCTCGTCGACAAGGCGAGTCTTGCATTTGGTACTGACCGGCTATTCTCGGTATTCCCGTCATTGTTTGGTGGTGCCAGAAGTCAAGAGGTATGCTACTTTGTCGACTTACATCCACGAATAGACATTGTTGCACGGCGGATCACCGGCCCCGAGCGAACACGAGATAGCTACCCTCAGCTCAGCTCCGCACAGGCGTACCGAGTTTTGTCCGCAGAATAGACCATTTGGTCCATTACTCTATACCCGTGCGTCCCCATCTCCGAACTCATGCGACGAGCAGTGCGCGAAGAGACGGCGGATTCCTGTGACCTTCCCCGCCAAGGATCAATAAACCGTGCATAAATGCGACACGCTGGCTCCCAATTACTTCGCTCAAGGATCTACCGCCACGGAAAATGCTGTCTAGATTCGCTGTATCGATATCTCTGTCAACGTTCGTCGCAGTCTCGTTCGCTCAGCAAACCGAATGGCAGCAGTGTCGGTCCAGGCATCGTTTTTAACAGTCCGAATAATCTTGACAATTTCCTAGGCGGCGGGATTGGCTGGACAGGAGGAACAACCTGTGCCTCGGGGTAAGTAAACCCTGGGGAACTGCATCGCTCAAGTCTTCAATGTGCCAACTTCTTTTTCACTCAGAACGGTTTGCACTGAACAAAACGCCTGTTTGTCTTTCGAAAACTGTATCATGAATTCGGCCTTGAGCTTCCTTGGCAGACTACTCTCAGTGTCTCCCTGGAGCTGCTGCTCCTTCATCAACTAAAGTTCCAGTCCAGAGCACTTCGAGCGCTCCAAGCAGTGCCCCTACAGCCGCAGCCAATGCTAACTACTGGTTCAGCTTGTGAGACTGTCACTGTTCTGTCCGACGCATGGCAGCTGACTACTCCCAAAAGCGGTGACTCATACACCCAGACCCAATTCGACATCAACAGTACCCAGCCATCTCCAGGTAATCCATTCGGAAACCCACCTTACCCTGTAAGATATATTTGCACAAGACAAACCTTGGCAGATGCTCAGTCCAAAACTAGGGATACACAGCTGTAGGAGGCGTCAACTGGATCGACGTCGACACCGTCGTCTACAACAAGTCCCTGATCCTCACTTACAACTATGCTTATGGTGGTGCTACAATCAACGCGTCCTTGGTTCAACCATACGAGACTACCGTCCTGTCCTTTGTCGACCAGGTCAACCAGTTCATGTCTACGGTCGCTGACAAGCCTGCTTCCGCTCCGTGGACCAGCGAGAACTCGCTTTTCTCGGCCTGGTTTGGGATCAACGACATCGGAAACAGCTATTACGAGCCTGGAAACCGCAGCGCGTGAGTAAGACAAAAAGCGACTCGGAAATAGCAGCGCTCAATTATACACGTAGGTTCAATGATGTGCTCCTTGATAACTACTTCAGTCTTGTCGAGGATCTTGTGAGTACTTCAGTGGTGCATTCCAGACTACGCCAATGATGCTAACCTTCACTCCAATCTTAGTAGTAAGTTTTGGCACCGTGGGAGCCCTGACGGCCTTGACACGTCTGCGTAGCAACGTGGGAGCTAGGAACTTCCTCTTTAATAATGTCCCTCCCGTCAACCGCTCGCCTTTGGTATGTTGACGTCGGTCGACGAAAGGCAAATCCAAAAAGATAGCTCACGCTTTGCCAGATGACGCCCCAGGGAGCTACTGTTTGCGCCACCGAGGCGGCCGTCATCGCTGACTTCAACTCCAAACTCGCTTCCAGAGCCGCCGAACTTGAGTCGGCGCACTCAGGAGTTCAGACGTGGGTGTGGGATGCGAACACCGCCTTCTCCATTGTCCTCGACGACCCGCAAGCCTACGGCTTCGTGGATAACACGTCGTACGGCAACACCGGTGATTTCTGGGGGTACGCCTCTCTCCCTTGTGATGGCAGTGGACTAAGCTGACTTCTGAGCGATATCAGTAACAACCTGCACCCTTCCAGTGCGTAGCAGATTCCACCAATTTATGCACTGGTGCTGACAGTTATGCATTAGGCCAGGCTCAGACTCTCTGGGGCCAGGACGTTGCCGAATTGCTCTCGGATACCGTCTGGTAAGAGTAGAGAAGACAATTAGGATGGTATCAGATGATCTGGATCGTAATGCGCTTGATGAATGGAAGATGCACAGAACGTACGGAACTGCTTCGCAATAACACGACCCACGCTAGGCAAGATTAGCACAGCAAAGACATCGCTGAGTGGTGGTAAGATTGCAGCAAATCTCGCAAGCGAGATGGATAGAACATCGCATACATCTAAAGGCCCTACGCGCTCTTCTCTTGCGCACCCTGAGATGCCGCAGCCTGCACGGCGCCTCCGATAGGTGCCGCCGCAGCAGCCGGGGCGTCCGCCTTCGGCGGGGGCGCGCCGCCGAAGGCCGTCTGGAGGGCTCCCCAGAATGTGCCCTGCATCTCGCGGGCCATCGCCTCCTGGTCCTCCTTGATAAGCCGATCAAAGTTCTCCTTGTTCGCGCGGATGTACGCCTGCTCCTCGACGTACTGCATCTGCGCCTCATGGCGCTTCTGCTCGAGGTACGTCGGCGGGATCGGGGAGTTGTCCTACGGGTACGAGTTAGCTTATGCGCTCGAGGATGCGGCGGGGAACGGGAGGACGCACGTGGGAAGGGCCACCGAAGAGCCCGCTGAGAGTAAAGCGACCGGTGGAGAGACCCTTCCTGCTGTTCTGCCACTCCTCAATGTGCTTCTGCCTCGCTTCTGCCTCCTTCTTGGCATACTCGATGGGGATGTCCTTGCCATGGTACGCCTCAATGATTGGGCGAATATCAGCAGGCTTGTAGATGGCAATAGCTGGAGATTCCAAGGTTAGTAAATAATTAACGTGGTGATGTTCGGGTAGCATATACGCGCACATTCGAGGAAGGGGATCATAGCAACAAGGGTCCTGTCCTTCGGGTCACCATTCCACTTCGGGACGATGATAGCGTTTTCGGGCTGTGAGGAAGCGTGCTCGGGGTGACAGTCCAGGAGGATCACTTTTGAGAGGTCCCGGTTGAGATATTTTAGGTCCTGAAATAGTATTGATCAGTCTTGCATAACGTCCAGTCAAGTTTGAGCACACCTTGACGGGCTGGCCTCTAACGGAACGAGTAGCGTCCCGGAACAGGCGGTACGTGATGAAAAATTGATACGGGTCTAGTTTGTCGATTACCGGCATCGCCGTCTGGGCGTATTGTCAGTAAAGAAGCTATAACAAACGGAGGAGGACATACGTAGTGGTATTGTGTAGTGAAGACAACAACTTCATAAAACTGCGAAAGGTATGCCAGGAAGTAGTCCACTCCTGGTCGCTTCGCTGTCCGCCAGCCATGTTGACGCTGCAGGATACAATCAGTACACCGACGAGTGAAATATCATTTTCACGCACATCCCATGTTGATGTTACGAGGAGGTCATCCACGGAGATCAGTAGAGTGTATGGCTTTTGGTGAGGAGGACGAAGCGGAGGGGGCAGAAGCTCAGGCCAGGTTGGCTCAGTGAAGAACTAATATCATTGTCAGTATAACTAGTAAGATGCAAATAGAAGATGAAGTATACTCACGCCGAAAACGTTCTTAAACCGCTCCGTGGTCCTTCCCCATCGGTCTTGCGGCACATCCTCGATACGCTTCGCGAACTGTGAGCCTCTAACCGCGCATACAGCTACATGAACGTACAGTTTTCCGCGCCTTCAGCTCATCCTCTTCCCACTCTCTCCCGAGGTAATATGTCTCCACACCAGCACCAATCAGCAAGAGGCCGAGCGTTGTCCGGAGGAGGTTCCTTCGTTTCCGCTCAATGCTCGACAACGAATCCTTCGAGGACTTGGCGCCTGTCCGCTCCTGCTTGACTTCCTCTTCTTCAGGCTGCGGAGAGAAATCAAGGCTCAGGGACGGCGAGGGCTGTGAAGGTGGTGTCGGAGGATCCGAAGACGAGGGAGGGGGCGGGGGAGTGTCCTGGATCGGCGGCTTCGGCGGGGGAGCCTGCGAGGCCAGACGGCGGACAGAGTGGCAGGCTACCCTCCGCGCGAGAGGCGTGCGGGACAGGAGAAGTGCTTGCATTGTGGGCCACGAAGATCAAGCAAGACTTCGACGTATCGAGCAAGTCGTGGTGAGCGTCGCGCGAAGGTGTCCCGAGAGCGTCTAACATGATGACGAACGGCGCGCTGCAATGGGTAAACAAATTTTTGTCGGCCTTGGTTGTGTACCGTCCTTCATTTTAACTCTCTAGGAGTTGCTGCTGTATTATTTGCTTATTCTTACTTGCTCATCCAGTAGCTCACTGGCACCGCTGACGTCCCGGATGTTACAGTACACCGTCTTGTTCGTCAATTCGCAGCGTCCTGGTGGTGCTCTAAGCGTCGACGCAAAGTCAGGTTGCGTCTCTGGCTTGAGACTTCACAACCGCTACGTGGGTTCGGCTTAACGTAGGACAAGCATCGTGTACGCCAGGCCGTGACCCGAGTTTACGAAGTTGAGTGCCGTAGGCCATAGCTTATCTCAGGGCCCTCTTTTGCTTCGCAAGCAGGGCAACGTGGTACGCAATATCAAAGGTACCAGAGCAAGTGACGCTCGCAAACATCTCACTGGCTCGCATGGAAGGCTTCAAAGCGGTAGCAACCTTCTGCTATCAAGTCGCCATCGTAGTTCCGTCCTTGCCGCAACCCTGGATGTCGAAGTCTCATTTCAGTGCGATAAGGAGCGTCATCACTTGGACTCTTGGCCCTGAAATGCAACGTGTATCAATGGAAGGAATCAAGGGAGGGTCTCGTTATTGTTCTGCACAGTCAGTGTATTACCACAGTTGGTCGTGCGAGGACGTACGGCGTGTGTGCGAGGTCCTAGTTATGAGGTGCTCAACGAGCTCGACGCGCTCCCTACTATCTTTGCTCTGTTGTTCTACGGAACTTCAGACTCGTTGATTTGCCTTAGCTAGTCACACAGTGTATCTTACTATGATATGCATGCAAGTAGACGTCGTGTGGTGATCGTCTCGTCTCGTCTTGTTGGCGACGCGAAAGCTGAGTATATGTGGGGCCCCGCATCGCTCGTCCTCGTTGCTGTCTTTCCCCACCGTCGCCAGCCGTCGCCCTGCAACGTCCTGTACACGTCCGCAAAACTTCGATTCTGATTTGTGCGGCATGGCATCTGACGAAAACGGACCCTTGAAAGTAGCCGACGTCCCTGAATAGGCCCCTGAAACGCGGCGGGGCGCCGGCAGAATGGTTCGCGTATAAATTGCGTGTTGATCGTGCGCCTTTCCTTACTTCGACCGCGACGACCGACCCGGAGCATCCGACAGCTGTGTATAAAAACCTCGAGAGACTCGTCAATCCAGCTATCGCATCTTTCCCCCCGCATCCGTGCATGTTCTCTAACCAACTAGGGAGCCCTCACAACCCGCACCGAGGCAGCAAACACACCTGCGGCGACGCGCTATATCATCATTAATTTTCTGCTCGTTTTCTGGTCATTCATCTAAACTATGGCACCCTACCCACCTTCTTCTGGGTTGAACACCCCCGATTCTCAGCTAGAGTCGGTTCTTCCTATCCACCCGACTGCTGCACGTCGTCCGTACCCCATCGTCGTGCAGTCTGAGAACACCTCGTACACCAGCGAGCACATCATCTCCAAATTCACCAACCGCGGTACTGATGTGATCGTCGCTGACGGCCAGTACAAAGTCGTCCCGACCGCGAAGGAGTACGAATTCCAAACCGCTGTGAAGGTCCCTAAGACTGGGTACGTCGCCTTCTAAGTTCTTTGCGTCTGTCCTTTACTGATGACTATATGCTAGCCTGATGATGGTCGGCTGGGGCGGTAACAACGGCACCACGCTGTCCGCTACCATCCTCGCTAACAAGCACAACATCGTCTGGCACACCAAGTCCGGCATCCAGCAGCCCAATTACATCGGCTCGCTCATCCGCGCGTCCACCGTCCGCCTCGGGGCGGACCCGAAGACCGGCAAAGACATCCATGTACCGATCTCGGACCTCCTCCCGATGGTGCACCCGAACGACCTCGTGCTCGGCGGGTGGGACATCTCTGGTGCGCCGCTCGACGAGGCGATGAAGCGCGCAGAGGTGCTCGACTGGGACCTCCAGCGACAGGTCGCGCCGCATATGGCCGCGCTCGGGGCCCCCCTCCCGTCGATCTACTACCCCGACTTCATCGCCGCGAACCAAGAGGCGCGCGCGGACAACGTGATCCCCGGCAAGGACAAACACGCGCACCTCGAGCAGCTCCGTGCGGACATCCGCGCGTTCAAGGAGAAGCATGCGCTCGAGCGCACCATCGTCTTCTGGACGGCGAACACGGAGCGCTATGCGGACATTATCCCCGGCGTGAACGACACCGCGGACAACCTGCTCGCGGCTATCCGCGCGTCGCACGAGGAGGTGTCGCCGTCGACGCTCTTCGCGGTCGCGGCCATCCTGGAGGGCGAGCCCTTCGTCAACGGTGCGCCCCAGAACACGTTCGTGCCGGGTGTCATCGAGCTGGCGGAGCGC
Source organism: Gelatoporia subvermispora B (assembly GCA_000320605.2). Taxonomy (NCBI): domain Eukaryota; kingdom Fungi; phylum Basidiomycota; class Agaricomycetes; order Polyporales; family Gelatoporiaceae; genus Gelatoporia; species Gelatoporia subvermispora. Next base: position 766,009 of record KB445807.1, read on the forward strand.
CACAAGTCCTTCATCGGAGGCGACGACCTCAAGTCCGGGCAGACGAAGCTCAAGTCGGTGTTTGCGGAGTTCCTCGTGAACGCGGGTATCAAGCCGCTCTCGATCGCGTCGTACAACCACCTCGGCAACAACGACGGCCACAACCTCTCGGCGGAGCGCCAGTTCAAGAGCAAGGAGATCAGCAAGAGCAGCGTCGTGGACGACATGGTCAGCGCGAACGCGCTCTTGTTCCGCCCGCCGCAGGAGGGTGCGGTGAAGGGCAGCAAGGAGGCCAAGGGCGAGCACCCAGACCACATCGTCGTGATCAAGTACGTCCCCGCGGTCGGCGACTCAAAGCGCGCGATCGACGAGTACTACTCGGAGATCTTCTGCGGTGGTCGCTCCACCATCAACATCTTCAACGAGTGCGAGGTACGTTTACTTGGTTATCTCACGTGTTCGCGTATGCTCACGTGCATACAGGATTCGCTGCTCGCGACGCCGCTGATCCTCGACTTGACCATCCTCGCGGAGCTGCTCTCGCGCGTCAAGTACCGCAACGTCTCTGACGGGCAGACCGAGTTCGCGCCGCTGTACTCGGTGCTCTCGCTCCTCTCGTACATGCTCAAGGCGCCTCTCGTTAAGCCTGGTGTGTATTCTCCGCCTATCTTATAAAATATCATAATTGACTCCCACATAGGCACGGATGTCGTGAACAGCCTCAATAGGCAGCGCAACGCGCTCGAGACATTCCTCAAGGCGTGCATCGGTATCGAGGGCAGCAGCGACCTCCTCCTCGAGACTCGCATCTGGTAGAGGATGTTGTGAAATGCGATGGAGGGTTTTCAACAAACGCCCATCAGTATCCCTGAACCCGCCGTCAACCGGCGCAAGTCTTGTCTGTTTGTGTATCGTCCGATAGTCTGCATTGAATGAATGAATCGATTTGGCCAGTTCAGTGGCAGTTCTTGTATGTTATTGCCTGCCCCGGTCTTTGGGTCCGTGGAGTTGAATCATTGTCTTGGATAGTTCGCGTCGAAGCTTGCCCGCGAGTGTGGGATGTAAGCTACCACCGTCTCTCGTGTCATAACTTAATGCGGCAGCCATTCAACGAACTTGTTGAGATCGTATTGCTTGGCACCGCACCGTTTTCAGGACGGTTGCTAGCGCAAGTGCAGGTGCTACATAACGGTATGGAATGACAGGAGGAACTATACGATACAATATCTATGTCTAGTTTGGTCGTGATACACTGTCTGTCTGTCTGTCTGTCTCTGTCTGTTTCTCTGCCTCTGCCTGCCTTTCTGTCTCTGCTTGTCTCTCCCTCTCGTGTGGCTTCTCACGTTCTCGCTTATATGACAATTCGGCCTTAGAACCCCACAACGCAAGATACCAACCTTAAGGCTCAGCGCTCAGCTGCGGCAAAAGCTACCTCGATGTGCGATATCGACGGCTTGAACAAGATACTCCGGTACCCGAAGGAGTCCCACTTCTGTGTATCAATTCATTTGACATCGTATAATCGCATGGTCCTTAGCATACTATCACAAGTGACAAGTCATTAGAGAAAACTCGTGTCAGTCTTCTGATGTCTAGGAGGGGACATGGCGTCAGTATCTAGTTAGTTTTGCGCACTGAACTCCGCGTTTCGATATAGAAACCCTCACTGCCGTGCAGATACCTGGACGTGTACATCACTCGCGTAGCAACAGAGACCTCATCGAATCGTGCCAAGGCCTGATTGACCTGTCCGGGCAGCTGGTCATGGTGGTTGATCAGAAGCTCGCTCGGCGATACTCCTGTACTTTGTGCCACACCCGTGTGTACAACAGACCAGTTCGCGGAGGGCAAGAGCATATCCCGCACTTTCCGGAGTATGCACTGGGTCTTTGCGGGCGCCTGTGTCTGCACTTCTGGTATATCCGCCCTCTGGTTCCTGTATGACGGATGGTAAAGGCCTAGCGAGATCGAAGTAGGAGACGAAACTGTGGTATCCTGGACGTTGCTGGAGCGAACACTGGTGACGGAGGGAGCACTGGTGACGGAGGGAGCACTGGTGACGGAGGGAGCACTGGTGACGGAGGGAGCACTCATGATGGAGGGAGCACTCATGATGGAGGGAGCACTCATGATGGAGGGAGTGCTTGTAGAGGAGGCACGCATGGAAGGCTGAGACTATCCGTAATACCTGCGCCTCGCCGCCTTTTCCAGAGCAGCGGTGTTCGGAAAGCACAGCAGCTCGAATGTAGTCAGCTCCCCCGGGCCACACTGCTCCTTCGCGAGCTCATTCCTGACGGTGCCTCCGAACATCGTGTTGAACGCAAGCCAGTCGCAGCGGAGCATCGCGCGGGGCAGCCGCTCGCCCGGCACGTCCGGATTGGACGAGCGGTTGTACCAAAACGCCTCGTTCACGAGACCCTTGAGCTCCGGCGGCATACTGTCGAGTTCTGCATATGTAACGTAGTACTGCAGGCAATGATGGATCCTGTCGATTACATCACTCCAAGACACGCCAGCGGTGGGGTTGGATGCGGAGACATCAAAGACCCATGAGAAGGACCATCTGCAGGCACGTGACGGGAGGGCGGGTGGCAGGCGCCTCGTATTAATCCTGCCAGGAGGAATGATGCTTCTCGTTGCGACGCTGGCAGTGTGCCGTGGGGGAGAGCATATTCCACATGAGATGGTCATGTTCGAGAAGGGGACTGATAGTTGGTTTCGCATGGAGCGCCCGCGGCTCGTAGATGGGCCCGTGGCATCTAGTATGTGATCAAGTCAGGATCACTAGTCTTTGAGTTAATGCCTATTGCAACCATACACTCGGGCTCCCTAACTGACTTGTTGATCATGGCATAGTGCAGAGAGTCTTGATGGTCAACCATTGACTTAATAGGCGGCGTGTAGCCGGCCAGCGGGAAGGAAGTGGTCCGTTGGCACCAGGGACTCGCAAAGGCAATGTGTTGCGTATTGGTGAAACCCGGCGTCCACGTGCCTTGAAGGTCTCTGCGAGCAGGCACTGTCCCTGCTGACAAGAAATGAACGTTAGGAGCCGAAGCTGGTGGGCGCGCGAGTAAGGCTTCCGTGCGTATATATTAGTATGGACTTGACGGTTGCAGATGGGCATCCTGAAGCAAGGAAAGCTGCGGCCATCGCGGTGGATTATGGTCCCTGTCAATTGACTGGGCCGGCACAGAGTAGAGACGAGACATAGGATAGAAATGCTGCACAAGTTGGCGGACTGAACGTTTCACAGTGCAGGATATACTCGTCGTAGGCTGGTGTTGAAAGTTCAAGAGGCTGTCCTGCATCAACACAGGAGACGCTGGTACTATCTGGTATGCACAGGTCAGAGAGATTGGATAGGATACGCATAGGATACGCATAGCTACTTAAAGAAGAAGAAGGTGCTGCGCAGCGGATGAGAACAAGAGCAGTCATCAAAAAGGTATCACTTTGGCTTCGAGACCTTGGGCGTGCCGTTCGAGGAATCGAAGCTCGCTGGCGCCTTCACCGCCTTGCCGCGTGTCGCGAATGCATCCAAAGTCGCGTCAAGGTCCAAGGACCGAAAGCACAGGAATGTCAAGTAGCGGTATACTTCTCTGAATCCGGCTTATACAGGTTCCTGCTCGAGGAGGACCGACAGATAGAGCAAAGGGCGTCGAGAATCTATGGTCGATTATATGGTCCAAAGTTCCAAAGTGATAGTATCGCCTCGCCCCCAAATGCTCGGAGTTTATCGAGGTTGTGTAGTTGGATGACCATGATACTAACTGCCAGTATAGGCTTCAATTGTGATACTGGTAGTATCGCCGCTTGAGAGAGGCCGAAGGCCCAGACTGAGTAACCGAACAGCTGTGATTCCAGCTGCCAGTTATAGGATCCGATAGTTTCGTGCTAATAACATCGCCTCGTTTCGGAACGTTCCAAGGTCAACATGGAGAAGCTGGTTGCCAAGGATAAAAATTGTCGAGTGATGTGTCTTGCGCCCGGTCGGCGGTAGTTTGCCTTCGTGGGCTCATACATCACATTCGGCAGAGAAGACCCGCCGCAGGGAGCTGAAGTGAGGTGATGAAGATGGTTCAGTAATAGAGGATGTTGAACAAGGAGAAAGTGAACAAAGATCCCTATCATATGGAGGGTCTTTGTGATCGAGCCGCCTGAAGGCTGAGCGTCTCGAAGACGGCCACCGCGCCCCGAGCACCCGAGCGCCGAGTACTACTGAATCTCCTCCTCGGAGTCGACCACACACCGTGGCAATATTAGGCGCTGTGCAGGGCATGTATCATACCAAATCTCTAGGCCATTTCCATGTGCCCAACTCGAACATGCTGTTCGCTCTACACGAGTCACACAGCCCTTCGCGCCTAACAACTCCCTGGGTGCAGGCATTCGAGCGCTAACGACAAACGCCAGCAGTTTTCCTTTCTAAGTACTCTAGAACAAAGAAAGCAAGTCGCCCTCCGAGCTATCGAAGGTCCCATATCTTGAACAAGTGCGTCAACTTGTGACGGAAGGAGGGGCAACTTACTCCGTTGGATCATTGCCCCAGATCTGTGCGACTTCCCATTACAAATACCTAGATCATGGCATGCCGGTAAGCAGAGTTCATGGAGGCAGACACATCAGTGTTGATTAAATCTATTTCTCAGTGAATATACCGAGCACTTTGAGGTATTTGAGCAACTCAGAACGATGCACCAACATAACGCATACTGCAGGGTTCACAACTTGAATTACGTCCTTATAGACGCCTTTTGCTGTCTACAGTCGAGGGACGCGGCGAGACAAGACGGCAAAGTCCCACAATGCATGATTCCATAATAGACATGCACCAGATGTCATGCCTCCATGAAGCACAACGGGTAGGCTTATTCCTGATGCAAACCAGCAGATGCGTTGTCGCTGCTTAAAATAAGGATCAAAGACGGAAGGAATTGAATTTAAGACAGCATAAGGCGGATCGGAGATGCGGTAGAAGTTTCGATCGCAAGTAACCGGACCACGTAAGAAGTGGGTGCCGCGTTCAACGAGCAGGACCTGCTAATCAGAAGCTGCCTTGCGAGCTGTACAGGTCTGAAGTAGCTTGGATATGCTAATTAATACAAAACGTAAGCTTTAGCATGGGTCATGAAATATTGGGGCTGTTTGACACGATCATAGAAGCTCCATGAACACATCTGCATTTGATGATCTGACTTCGATATTTCCTGACTCTGCCGTTGTTTGCACCTCGTCCCACGATACCGTGCCATACAAGACGCCTCTGTTCTGCATGAACATCAAGCGTCTGCGGCGTTCGCGACCCGAAGGGTCCATTGGCTTGTCTTCTCCCCGAAGAGAGGGTGAGGTGGAGGTTGTGCGTAGGAGGAACGAGCCTTCGTACGCGGATGCGACCGCCAGGCGCGCAGGCGCGTTAGAAGTCCAAGCGCTGAGCTTGAGGACGGAGTCAAGGGCTATTTGCGGGATATCGAGCTCGAGTCGATCATTTGACGTCCGCGTATCAATATCAAAAACTGCTGCAGCAGGACTATCGGCGTTCGCGACAAGGTCCATCGATGAGTAGATAGCACTACGAAACAAACCCAATCAGTTGATGTAGCGTCGCGTGCAAGTGTCCTTACCCATTAGATGTTAGCAATAATACACTTGTACTTGGATTCGGTCCTGCACCGTGATGCGCCGTGATATTCGAGTTGATTTTTTCGTTTGATGTGACCAGCTCAATGGAGTGAGCAACATCGAAAGTTCCCGTGATTGGCCCATTCGACGTCTGTAGCTTGATATTGTCCGCCGATAGGTACTGTGTGCAGCATATCAGTCGCAATCTTGGTGGCCGTGATTTTAATGGAATATTCACGTTGACTGAGATTCCCGACCGAGAGGTTCCCAAAAATACCGAGTTGAACGTTACGAGTGGACCGGTTTCAATCGAATGTGAGAAACCAGGTAGCCGAGTCTCGAGAGCTGGTACATGCACGGGACTATCTGCCGGTAAGATCACTCTGATAGTGATTCCCTGCTGATTCAAGAGCAAATACGAGAGATGTTGATCTGTCTGTGTAGGTATGTTAATCTGTCGTACAGTGACTGAAAGATGAACAATTACGGCAATGCTGATGTCAATCGTCCCTGTTGCGCGCTCCTGCTTGCACACCCTGACGGTCTCGGTCTGAACATTATCTACAGTTATTTCTATTATTGCTGCGTCTTTCGGTAATCGTCGCGAGGAGTGAACGATGGTGAATGATCCCCCGCGTATGCCGGCGCTCGAGAAAATGGACCATCCCTCAGCTGATAAAGGCAACTCGAATTTCCAACTTAATGCATTGTCCGGGCCAGACCACCGGTCCTGTCGACGCTCGCAATCGACGTGTTCCCCGCCACGTTCATGGGGCAGGTCTGGTGAATTGTTCTACAAGACGAAGTTAGCATTGAACAGAAACAAGTTTTACTTTTACTCACTTCGTCAGGCGAAACCCGCCAAGTCTCTCCAATGCTCCGACTCCACACTACTAAGCACAACGACCAAATGAAGATCCCAGCAACGAGCAATCTCGCAAGCAGCCGCCACCTCAAGGCACTCTTGACAACGGAAACCGACTGCGACCGCGCTAAGATTTCCGTACTCGACCCAGGACAAAGATCGAGCTCGCCGCGCTGATAGGACGAATACCCTGGATATGCTGGCGGCGGGTCCCTTACCGGACGTTCCTCGAGCCTGTTCTGGCTCTGCGCATTGGGAACAGCCTTCGGAGCGTCGTCTGGCAGTATCATAGATGCTAGATCGCGAATGGCGTTCGAGATGTACTACGGGCGCAAGCGACGCGACGACTAAGCATGAAAGGGCTGGACGTCATCCAATCTGAAGACGTTAAATGGCTGATCGACCGTTCGGGTCCGGGCGCCACGGGAGCTGCGCCTGCTGCGACGACTGCGCAAGTGGTGACGGCGTGGGGATCTCACTCGCGATAAGGTTTTATACCCGCGAGGTATACATTCGTCATCTCTGAGATTGAAGGAGATATCGGCGCGCAGTGAGCTGGATGGTACGAGAACGTCAGATGATATCCGGGTATGACGGAAGCGAAGACATCATATGGCCCAACTCCACAGCCACAGGCTGTTGTCCCTATCAGTAGCAAGCACTACAGAGCTCGTGGCCGAGCACTCAGTGGGAGATTTTCGTCGAAGTTGAATTCAATTGCAATTCTGACTCGACCTCGGCGGAACCTACCTGCTTCCGACGGCTCGAGTCAGTCTGGCGCGTTGACGGGTCTTCTATCGTCATCGGAACTAATCACTTCCATGTGCGTTCAACATTCGCGCGCTCGTGGGTATGAGAGGTGTTTTCGATTCTACAATACAGCTCAAGCAGCTAGACCGCGACCTAATATACACTGCGTACAAGAATGAGTTCAGGTCACCAGGTACGAAGGGGATATGAGACACTTACTAAATTTAAATTACGACAAGTCCAGTACTACTTCCCTATTCGTTGACTGTACCTTCACATTACCCAGCCCCTCTCTGCGCACATCGCCCCAGAGCGCCTCGCCACTGATAGTTCCCCTGACCTGCGTTGCGTACATCCTGCGCCTGCGCCCCCGGCCGGAGGGGTCTTCCGTTCGGTCATTGCGCTTCACTGAGGGCGACATATTCGAGGTGCGTAGCGTGAACTCGCCCTCGTATGCCGGCGAGAGCGCGACGGTGACAGGCATGTTTGACGTGCTCGCGGTGAGATTCAGCGTGGAGTCGAGTGGGAGTTCGGGAACTTGCAGCTTGAGCGGGCCGTTCGAAGCTTTGGCGTCGACAGAGAACAGCCCGCGGGTTGCGTTTGCGGCTGTGGATATCATTTTCAAGTCCGAAAGTATCGCACTATGTACAGTGGTTAACTAATGCAACAAGCGATGGACAGCACGCCAGCTCACGAGTTGGACGTTTGCATATTGATTCTGGTTGGCAATTGGCGAACACTGTTGTGGTAAGCTGTGGCATTTGCATGGATTTTGCCATTCGAGGTTTTGAGGGTAAGAGAATCAGATATGTTGAAGTTCCCCCAAATGGCGCCATTGGTCGTTTTAATTGTGAGGTTGGCAGCAGCGAATCTCTGTGATTTGATGCCACTCAGATCCTGAGACAGCAGGTACAAGAGAGGGGTTACCTCGACGAGCACCATCGCGTTAGACGATGTGAATGTTACAGATCCGAATGTAATATCCTCTGGAGGATACCTCACAGTAAACACAAAGTTGGGAAGGTGCAAATCCAGTGTTGGGATATACACTGGGCCGTTGCGTCGTTGAGGTATCAGAATTGTAATGAACATATCCAGCTGCTCAAGGTCTCCGCCCGCCGCAGGTCGCATATGTGGAGTCTTTCCATCTGGCGAATCAATATTTCACGCCAAGAGGGAAGAAAATATCACATACATAGATCCCAACGCTGGTTTCCTCAGGTCCCCGCTCGAGCTTGCAGACCGTGATGTGCTCGAAGGCAGAAAGCTTAGGATTCTTCATCACGATCTCCACTCGGACATCCTGTTGCGACGGGTATGGCGACTCGAGCATAGTGAAGGTACCACTGGCTAGTATGCCGCTTGAGAACAGTGATAGCGAGCCTGAGAGCGGCATGTCCAATGTCACAACCGGCATAATGTCTGCGTGGTCCCACTGCCCATATCCGTGATGACATTCGATGATTCGCCCGTCTCCAGTAATAGGCCAGGGCACGGGCACCGACGGATCGACCTGTCCCCCCGGATTAACATTCCACTGGAAACAACGCGTCTCAAGGAAGAGTCCGGGTTGTCAGAGAAAGGAGTCAGGACGCACCTGATGGCGCCGCGACTGGTTCCAGCGGCCCACCTCGACGAGACTTGAGGTGAACAAACCCAGCAGGACGTATATCAGCGCCGCCACCGCGAACGCTCGAATGAACCTCGTCCCTGCCGGCTCTGTCAATTGTGTAGTCGCTTGTATCGGGGTGCCGGAACCAGAGCCAGAGTGCAACTCGGGCTGCTGCCCACGTTGGTACGACGAGTAGCCCGGATACGCTGGAGGCGGTCCGCTGGTGCTCGCATCTTCCTGCGGCTGAGCCTGAGATTGAGGTTGGACCTTCTGCCCTGGAGCAGCCTTTGGTGGGTCGTCTGGTAAAATCATGGAGCTTGGCTCGTCCTCGAGTCACTGCGTCTTCTGGGGGAGGTTAGCTGCGAGGCTCTGAAAGCCGAATACAATCTGCAATCGACCTTAATCAAAGACGGTCCGCACTAGAGATACGGACATGATCTTCAGCGCTCGGGGCTGCGCTTGCTGCGATGACTGCGCCGGCACCGAGAGCGTGTGCCCAGGTGGACCATAAGGCTCATAGGAGCTTGACATTGCCCGTGTCGCAGCAGACGCCGAGGTCATATGGCTACAATTGCGCGGGGAGATAAAGTGCTTCCGGGTGGGTCAGAAATGAATTGAGTGCACCGCTTGTGCCACGAGCTTCCGTCGGACTCGAGATAGTCATGGTCGAGCGCGAGAGGCAGACTGCGGCTCAGGTTGCGGCTACCACATGTCACAGTGAAATGCTATGGGCGAGATGAATAAAATGCACCAAATTGTAGCAGACCATACGAGCTGCTCAAATTTCTGTTGGGAGACGGCAGCAGGGCGGGTTACTTTACATCTTGGAGCATACTACCACAGGCCAAGAACTCAGGGCTGTTCGATATTCACCCTGCAATGGTAGACGGGGATGTAATGCTGTATTACATCTAGTAGGACTAGAATATATGAAAAACCGAAGGACGATGTATGGTGGAACAAGAGCGCGAGCGGATTATCAACGTGTTCAAGCCAATTTACGACTGTAGTCGTTCTTCCATGACGAACTGCCGTCCCTTCTGATCCCCGTACCATCCCTTCCACATCGTCTCCCTCGCCTTCCACACGGGCATAGCCTCCCCATTTATCTCCGCACCTTCAAGTTCCATCACGAACTGGCCCCTCATACCAGCCACCTCCACAGCCATGTCCTCCTCGCGCTGCCCGCGCACCAGGTTGCAGTCTCGGAAGGGCCGAAGGATGCCTTGCTGTCCCAGATGCGATACGCTCTGGATGAGTACCTGTCGGCCATCTTCAGCGGATTGAGCCTGCGTCGAGGAAGACTGTTTGGGCGAGGCGGGTCGCGCGGGTGCAGCTTGTCTTGTTACATGCGCATTGGTTGCGGTCGTGGTCGTGGTCGCACTAGACGGGGGCAAGAGGGTGACTTTGTGCACGATCCGCGCGCGCGTGCCCAGGAGCAGTGTGGCGAGAGCTACGCCTAAGAACAACTGTCCGCCAGCGAACAAAGCACGTTGCCATACAGGTCGCAGCTCGAAATGCTTCGCGGGTTGTGCAACCTGGCCTTCGGGTGTCTTCGCGTCACTTGCATCCGAGCTAGAGTCTGTGACTTGCTCCGTCCAGTAATGCCAGGTTAGCTCAACTGCAGCTGCACTTCGCCAGTTCCGTGAGCAGACACAAGGTAGACAAAATCATGCGACGCACGTTGTGACAAGGTCTGCAGCGACGATGAACCATGTCCATCTCGCCCACCAAGGCGTTTTGCGCGCGTAGAGGGGTAGTATTGCCTGGAGACTGTCCCTCTGTAGAGATGTAGTCCTAAGACTTGATCTTGTCCAGAAGTGTCTGACGTTCCTCAGACATGGTCGCGATGCAAACATCGACATGGACTTGCAGAGAAATCGTAGAAATCACAACCAGTCTCCCCATCTGTTCTCTGGCGCGTATCTTATCTTATCTTTCAGAGCAGTCCGCGGAGGTCGCTACAGAGAGCGCTTCAACTACTTTTGACTTGAACTTTCACTGTATTGATGTTCGACGTTCGTCCACTTCCGGGCTTGGCATTGCTGGAGCAATACCTATTTTCAAGTACGCGAGAGACATGAGAAGGGACGTAGCTTATTCTGAAATTCTGCCCCGCGATAATTACTCGCAATTATCACGCCAGTTACCAGTGCCTATAGCCGTCTGGCAGTCACATGCACTGTGCGATCTGCCAGCTTGAGACGCCGTCAGTTAGTCCGCATGCCCCTTCGTACACGCAGCGCAGCGCACCTGGGCGTCATGACGAGCCTTATCTTCACCGCTTGTCTCCATTTACGCTGATCTCTGTTCATCCTACAGAAGAAGGGCCTGAACATGTCCAACAACGAACAGACAATGCCTCCGCCATGCAGTGGTGATCACAAGGAACCCATACATACTGGCACATCTTCTCGAGACGGTCATGTTATCCAAGTTCTAGATTTCTACGAAGGATATGGTGGTGCCCCGTGCCGAAGGTTTACAATGGTCTTTCGCGGGAGGACCCACGCAACTTATCTTCGCGCCTTCGCCGCTTGTCTTTTGATCTCGCTACTTCTTCTCTGCAACCTTTCACTCGTCAAGCACCCTCTAGAGAGACACTATGTAGGTTTCTCCCCTGTCATCACGAATTCTGCCTCTGAAGGCCGTCGTTGATATTAGCACTCTACGGAGTATGATATCGAAGCTGCCGCTGGAGTGAATTCTAGAATGCCAAGCCACTGTGATAAATATGCCGACTGGACCGAAGAGAATTCTGACGGCCCGATCGCGTTCCCGAAGACGGTCTTAACTTCCTTCAGCCTCCCACTTTCCTCCGAGCTACTCTTCCTCGTGTCCAATAGCTCAAAGTCTCGCGGAATTGTGCGCATCACGAAGAATGGCTTGCCTGGGTCGAGTGATGTATTGGTAGACGTAAGAATGACGTATCACTACGACGAGGTGTTCGAATACACGAAAATATGCTCGGCCCAACTTGACGACGGTGAATACGGTGTCGCGCTCTTTGTAAGACACACTTCTCTCCGATTTTCTTTTTTACCCATGTTCCTGCTAAGGACATTCGAGAAGTACCTAAAGGGAGAAAGTATTACACAGATTTCGAAATCACAGTGAACATACCTCCTAGCACAACTGGTGTACCAACTTTCATTCGGGGGTTTCGAGGGGATATGCTGCTTTTCGCATACGAACTCGGGTATATGCAGGATTTCGTGTTCTTTGACACAATTTCGCTGGATGCAGGCAACATGAGCATCAACGCAATGGTACGCCTTTGCTATCTAGTATTCTTATACACAGATATATCTTCACATCGCAGGCGCTCTCTGCAAGATCGGCAAATCTCCACAATGAGCGAGCCGAGATTTCGGGTTCATTCAACGTCTCTGAACTGCTCGTCTTACACGCGGTCGCCTCACTGATCACCGTTGACGTGAAGTTGTTGAACACAGACCAGGATAATCCTACCGAACTCCAGATGTGCACATTCTTTAGGTATTTCTCCCACGTACCAGACCGCATGGTCGTCCCTGACGTAACTACATACTAGCGATATCCGCGTCACCTTAGAGCTAATTTCGACATCTGAAACGGGCACGGGCGGCGCGTTCAAGGTGAATGCTAGCACAGACTTCCGGCCCGTGGACATTCAGACGATTCGCGCGCCCATCGATCACGTCCTTGACTTAACAGTACAGACAAAAGGCGGAGAGATAACAGTCACCCTGCCCTCCACGTGGGAGGGCGAGTTTCGGGCGGCCAGCGCGCCCATCTTAGGAGGGCCGAGGATTGAGGCGGACAAGAACGTGCCGGACCCTTCGGGGCGTGGTCGCAAGCGTGACTTGGCGTGGGTAGGAAATGAACCAGGAGTGGTGGAAGGCCATGCATGGTGGGTCCCTCAGGAGGAACGTGATAGTAAGATGGGTAATGTGACGATCGTATCGGCCTATTTGTCGCCCATACTCCGGTTCTAGTGTCAGGGTGCCGTGGCTGCGTGGATGCTATAGATACAAGACTTGGGCCGGTTAGTATGGCGTAAGCCATTCAATAACCAAGCCTTACATCGTAGATATCGATGTATGCACCAGTAGAGTACATCGTAACTTTATGATGAAAACTTTCATTTATGGGGACTGGACGCAAAGAGCTCGAAATCTTACGTGGCTCCCATGTAAAAAACAGGTTGTCCATGCCTCACAGAAGACTCAACATCTGCCCAATATTAACAGTATACTCAATTTACTCGAACCTAGCTCACAAATCTCATCAAGAAATGTTCTGCGTGCATTGCGTCAATGCTCAGACTAGTCCCACTACGAGTCAGGCCTGGATATCGGCTGTCATTAGTCGATTAGTCGCATTGCGGAGCTCGGCAGAAAGACAGACAAGCAGGACGTCCGGCACGCACGTTGTGGTTCATAGGTGTGTTTTTCTTCGTCCCAATCGTTAGTTTGGCTGGTATCGACTCCTGTGGCGTCATGGTCACTGTACTATTGGGATATTGCTACAATAACAGATTCCAGTACTACATATAAGGCAATCCGACTACAAGGGAGCACAACCTTGGCGTGTGTGAGCACCCTACAGGTCGTATCTGCAATACCATCTTTCGCAATCGAGATACCACTTCGGATCCTCAGTCTCGCCGAGATACTCCTTCAGCTTGGGTACATTTTCTTCCAGCTCTGGGCTTGGAGCCCAATTCGTACAGAGGGATATAACAAGCACCATTTTTCCTTCGCAAAACGCGCCTTTCAAGGCCACCGGATGATCGATAACTTCGCGAATGATGAGGCTCAATACTTTCACGAATGCGTTGTGGTCGCAGTCTACGTCCCATTTGAGCTTATATCCGAGGTCGAGGGCAACTTCTTTTAGCCTCTCCATAGTTGTCGCGTACCCGTAGTGTAGCATCAGAGGAAGAGGCTCGAATGAATACGGCACGTATAGAATGCGCTCTAGTGCCCGCAGCGCAGGCGCTTGTCGGGCGAGTCTCAAACAGTGTGGCTGTAGCGCAGAAGTACAGCACAAAGTCAGATAGACACTGCAGAGAAGTATTTCAACGCTTACTATTTCTGAGGCCTCAGACTGAGGGGCAAGCCAGCTATACGCTCCGCTCGGAATTCGTCAAAAGCCTTGCGCCGCTCTTCTATCGGCATCGTCGGATAGCGAGCAATCAAGTCCAGTTTAGCCTGTATTCTCGGGTCCTGTGTGGTGTAGGAAGGCATCGTGGGCGAAGGACAGTAGAGGTTCAGAGAGGGAGTGAGAATGTGCCACAGTTCAAGTTGAATGAGATCAAATACTTGCTTAGCGTCGCCAAATTAGGCGGATTTAGAACAAACAGCTGCAATTTACAGTGTTTTTAGGCGCGCGACTCCAAATGTTGCGCAACTCAGTATTAAAACAGCTGCGTCCTGGCAGGCAACAAGGTTTTGTCCAGCGCAGACCCTGCTCGCTGCAGCCTTTGTTCACTACGCATAACCCGTTCGGCTGCAGGGTTTCCGTCTTGCTGCAAAAGGTTTCTTGATGCAGGGTTTTGTTCATAACGCGCAACGCGCTCGGCTACAAGGTTTTGTCCAGCGCAGACCCTGCTCGCTGCAGCCTTTGTTCACTACGCATAACCC